>JAHQIW010007087.1:0-291662 GCA_019055375.1 Parelaphostrongylus tenuis | reverse complement strand
TCTACTATCTACAATGTGGGGTTTATTAGTTCACAAATCTCAAAATCACTTTAGCCACTACTAATGGTCATTTGTCAGAGTGCAACACTAAATGGATCAATTTACTAGGTTTATCAAAGTACGCGAATCAAAATTATAGACGAGGTGCGCAGTGTCTAGATGCAGTGGCAGGGAAGCAAAAGAATAAGCGTACGAAGCCTATGAAATCTCCTCCAGCCTCTTGCAACCATCAACTGACCCGTAGTAACTCTTAGCTCGTACGTTCCAAGATAGGCAAAGATCAGTCTAAGGCAGACACACTAACAACATCGCTAAGAAGATGATACTCTGCGTCACAGAACGGAAACGCAAATGCTATCGATAACCTTGCAGAGGAAAGTAGGATGAAAAATACGGATGTCGAAACGCTAGTATTGTTATGCTGTTATTCCAAGTGCATAAAAATTGGGGGCGCGGGTCGGCTTAATATAGATTCAAAGACCAATTGGCTATTCTACTGAAATCCCAACCTACGCTTTGGCCGCAATGCTGGTATTCAACATCCACAGCACTATCCATTACTTTTACACAGAAGATCTCACCATAGGTAATATGGTCCAACATAGTAAAACGCATCGCACATATGACAATCTTTAAATAGGCGACGAATTGCTTGCGTATAACTACGTTTAGATGCAGCTCCCATGAAAGTTTGCGGATTAGAAAAATGGGAGATCGCTTGTTATCGATATGACTATTCTAAACAGCGCTCAGTACTCCTTTCGCCTTGCAATCTCTGACCCTAGTGTGGCACGCAGCTTAGCGATCTGCTTATATGTTTTCCCTTTAATGGAGGTTTATGATGTCTTATACGGCACTACACAGTACTACACGAGCCTGTTTTTCGCCACTTGGCGCAGGATTCCTCAGTATGTACGTGCCTTTCGGTTCAACTATTCCTTGCAAAGGGTATATACGCTCTACTATATAAGTACTCTCGACAGCCGATAACAAATGCACCACAATCACATATATTCCCCCGACACTGCTGACTAGCAGTCGAGCTCGTGACTGATGAATCATACCCTCTTTCATTCGACTTCTTCTATGACCTTCGCTCAAAACCGATAGTTATCTAGCAATATGGATGACACGATGTCATTTTGAGTGCTTTGATGAGGTCTTGTGCTGGGCACTTACCAGTTACTAGACTTGGTCTGTAAAAGAAGGCTGAACCGAAAAAGACACCGATTTAACTGGCGTAACGAGCTTGAAAATGCGGAACATACTGCTTCGAATACTGTATCCGTGCCATGTTTACCAGTATTCTCGAAAGGCTCAAACTGCGATGTTATGCTAGATGGAGTACCATATTATCTACTTGTTTCTCTGAGCGGTTCTATATTGTATGCTAGTCGAATGAAGGTTTACCTTGAGGCTGGCCCTCTTACCTCTTAAACCACTCCTGCGTGGTCTCTTGCATTGAATTAATAATATGCAATTTTCAATCGATGTTTCTTCTGGCTTATTTAACAGAATTATAATTTATTTGGGGGTTTTTCTTATATATACATACAAAGACATAGAAAAATAACAAAAACATAAAACTTAGTATACAATAATAAGCCTATGCTTCTCATTCTGTGGTTAGAGACGCAGACGAGTGGATGGACGGTCCGGAAAGAGTCAGTGGTTCTCGAATCTAAGATACCCTCTCCACACCGTGAAAATATAATATGAAAAAAGTTGCTCGCTAAATGTCCACAAATGCTCAGTTCACACACTCTCAATTCACAAAGTATCGAACCGAAACTTTTATCCAAAGGTGAATATTGGGTAATGAGGTGATCACACTGATCGCAATAAATCATTTGGGCCATCGTGCGACAACAATTTGTAGCTTCTAGCACTAGTATTGGGGGAGGAGAAAAATGAAAGGCGGCGGAGGAGAGGGATGCTTGGCAGGGAAAGCAGGGAAGAGAGCACGGCGAGGCACATACATGAGGTCGGGCTTCGAATGCAGCCAGTTCAGGTTCACATCACGACTGCAGATGAGATACCCAGCTCTGCTCGACTTAGATCCCTAATCATGCGTGAATGAATCCAGTACAAAGCCATTTGAGTCAAGAATAGACACGTCTAGGTCTATTTTAAGCATGTAAATGATCTATCATATTGATCCTTCAGCGATCTACTTTCGTTCATTTTCTACTGATTAGAGTGATCAATCGAGATTACTTACAGATAGACTAGAAGATTAGACAGATAGCATTCACGATAGGCTGTTCCTCCTGATCAACTTGTTTAACGGGCATTTATCTTATTAGTTACTACTTACAATAAAATTCACGACGCTTCCGACAGGTATGCATCCATATTGGGCAGTAGAATGGACGATATATCCATCGAGTTTTTGTTGGTGCATTACTGCGTGATGAGTCGTAGACTCCCAACCAGATGTCTCTGGCGTTCCGTTTTGGCTGGCAGTCGTTCAGAGTGCTCATGATGCAACGGACATCCTAAAAAGCATCATTGTACTTTATAGCATCTGACTTATACGGTTTCTGATGGCCCAAAGTTGTAGCCTTTCGTGACGGCCCTGATATTCATTAGCGCACTTCCTCAACATAGACTCGCATAACGTATAGTGCGTAAATGCCTGGTCATGATATTGTAGTCTGCCAATTAATATATGACTAGCCGTTTGGGGAAGTATATAGTTCCACTGCGTTTCGATATATATACATTATCAAAATTACCATATCTATCTTGCCCACTCACTGTGTACTAATCAACGGACAACGGTATAGTCTTATTCACTCGTGACTCAGCATACATGTGCACTTCAATTACTACATCCACTTCAGAATCGATCCAGCCAGCTTCCGTCGTGGACAATGTAGCGTCGGCTCGCTATACAAAGGTCTTGGATCAGATCACAGACGTCTGTTTAGTTCATCCGGTACACTGCCTCTGAGCTTTACGGAATTAGATTCGACACAGGAAACGTCGAACTTCAGTATTATACTTCCTTTAGTGACTGAGCATCTGCTTCTTCATAGATGATGATGATGTTACATCATCTAAGATGGATCCAACGTGCCGTTCCCTACTACGGGTGCTGAGATGCTATTTGGGCTAGGATGTAGATCATGGCTGGCAAGCTCGTCCATCCTCCAACTATGTTCGGGCTCTCGAATCTCGTATCTGAGTCGTGGTGCTGTGAGTTTGGCATTGTGTCTTCTGGGAAACAAGAGCGGCAGCTTTCGATGTCTAATGCTAGTGAGTCAGTAGTAGGGTGTAGCGTGCTTCGTGCTGACGATTCTTGTTTGCGTGAATATACTGTCCATTGCAGACTCTTTTAGGTCATTGTCTCGTGATTATGTGAAAGATTGCGTTGAGTTGGATTTGCCACTCGGAGCGAGGTCAAATATGCAAAATATCCCTTCTATTAAACTTGTTCGTCGGTCGTTGTGCGCCAATGGTGCGTTGCTCTGACGTTTTCTTTGATGCATTCTTAGAGCTAAGCACCAGTTACGGACACACAATTGAATGTCTTGTCCCATCTAGCAAAGTAGTTGTCTTTATCTGTACGATATCATTCCCAGGCTATAATCTGTTTTGTTCCTTCTTGGCTTATGGTCATGATTCATCCTGTAGCTTTGTGGGGCGAGCCACCTTGATATTATTGCATGACAGTGTTGTAGTTGAGGATGTGCAGCTAGCTGGATCTATGTGCGTGTGTGTAGACGCTAGTATCCCTTCGAATGATATGAAAATTCGCACAACCCCGGATCCATGGCGAAAAAAGAACATACCCATCCAAGACGATGGATAATCTTCTTTCCAACCTAATAAAAAACATATACCTACTGATGTACTTTGAAACACGTGTCCGGCGTTCACGATAACAGGTGCCGTGCCCCAGCTCAAAAAAATTGTTCTGGGCTGACTGTTATTGTTTTTCCTTAGAGTCCCGATGTAAGATTATCCGCTCCTCAAGGGGTCGTCCCCGCTATATCGGACAATACTCCTGGCTCGCGGTCCTATGTGTTATTCGATGAAGATCCCTTCGGATGTCGGTGTGGGTGTATTTCTCTACTAGCACTTACCAAAACAGTTTATTAACTCAGGTCACACTGTTACTCTTGGTCTAGGGGGGACTTTCTTAGTGAGTGAAGTTGGCACCTTCCGAGTATTACAGCTTTGAGTGATCCGCTACTTGGGGTATGATTGATGGCCGCCCGATTGGTAACTGTACTTGCTGTAATCCGACACCCAGGAACACCATCCCAGCCACTGTGAGCGATAGATCATTTGGGACGTTACGCTGTACTAAGTGGCCTTCTTCATTAAGTGTCTAGCCACTACATCAGGAAGTAGGCACAATCAACTTAGACAACACTACAAATACGTATTTGAAAACCGGATTGGTTTTTGGTATCCGTTCAACTGCGTATTTGTTTGTGAAATCATTCTGGTATATCATCTTGTCTATGCGCTTACTATCGAAACGGAAGCTGCTCACTTTAGAATACAAATTCGCTTTTCCTACAATAGAATTGGCAAACAATTGGCCACTGTTGACCTGAGGAAAATGTTTTAGTGAGGCGCAGGGTCAAGGGGGCGCGCAAACTCTACTTGGAGTCTTTCATGGGAATTTGGCTCGAAAAATGTGCGCGGACTGATCCTTCAGGATCTGATTCTTGACTGTGTTCTCCCCTACCGGCTCTACTCATGCGTGTTGTGCTGTTGAACACTCTCTCGAGTATTCAACTCCTGTTCCTAGGCGTCTTTCCTTACAACGTATAACGCTGTCAAGCTCCCATTCGTTCTCACACCACAAGGCTATCACTTTAGCAGGGCGACAAATGAACTACGGGAATAAGCTCAACATTGTAGATTTTTCGTTATTCGTTTTGCTGCCCTTGAGAGGGCGCTCCTACTCCTCGAATATGTGGCTGGGGCTCCGGTCTGTTACTTTCCTCTCGATTCTTTCATTTGTCTAGATTGGTTCTTTCACCTCTATGTCTTTACCTCGTTATTATCGGGCTTGTCGCATCGACGTCAATGGGCGACGCGGCGGTTTCTCACAGTTGCAGAAAAGAGGGGGGGCACGTGGCGGATTGTGCTTGTGTTCGGTTCAATGCTATTGGCCATCTGCTGACGTTTTTATGTATTTGCTTACATCAGATTTGACACCAATTTTACAGAAATCTGGGGGGGTCATTTGCTGTAGAAGTTACATTGTCACGTTGCGCGGAGTTGCGCCATAATTCTTGCATTAGTATCAAGCAATTTTCTCCCACTACATGCTCCTCTCAAATATCAATTACCTACCATCATTTATATCAAAAATTTTCTCTCATACTATCTACTTTTCTCACTCTTTTACCTATTCCCCTACCCGCTATCATATGCCTTGATTTCAACTCACGTCTTATTTATTTAAACTCATTCCTGGTGTTTTAAGACGCCTACTGCATTAGAGCACCGTTGTACTTATAGGGATCGATCCTGATAAGCATGCTGCTCTCACGTACCTACCCAAAGGTACTATGACTAGCATCGAGGAAAAATATCGTAATTCTGCTATTCTGCATTGAACCACTCCTCTGCAATCTGTCATTTAGGAATATAGATTGCTCTCTAACTAAAGTACTCTTCTAAGAAGTGTAGGACATAGTGGGCTCCCCTTACAGGGGCTGGTTGCCTTTGATCATAGACGTGACTCGATAGCTCTTGCTCTTTAGGGCGAGTTCTATATCCTTTTGTGAGCACTCGCTTTTATCGTGTGAACGGAGTGCCTGTGCGTCCATTACATTAGACTGTGGCCATACCTGGGATTTTCTCGGGGCTTGTGTGTCCGATGCAAAGGCCTGCCTACGGGTCGGTCAATGCTGCTCCTCGCTAGCCATACATTTTCCCAGGATCTAAATGGAACAATACATTTATCATTTAGTAAAAGAAAAACGCCTAAATCTTCCGAAGCCCGTGCGAAAGCGTACACGACACTCGCATTCATACGTTACGCATTCGATTAATATACACCTCGGGTTAAACAACGATAATCCAAGGGTGTGCGGCAAATCTAGGCATTTGGGAGAAGGGGATGAAAGGAATGGACGCCACGTGTATGAAAATCGCCTTAAGATCGGCGCACTATTGCCTGACGCTAGCTTATTGGGAAGGAGACATCTACAATCGACGGATTAACCGCTGAAGCAGCTACACTTGTATAGCAAGCGAGTAAACAAACTAAACAAGTAAACAACAAAGGCCGTCAACAGCAGTAAGCAAAACTCGGAAAAAAGGCAGGGCGTGGGGAAAAACGGATGGACAACAGGAATTGATGGCCAAGCGGCGGAACATGCCAATTTGCCCCGACGACGACGACCACTGCGACGAGAACCTGACCATCGTCACAAACGCGACGCAATCGCGTACGCATCGCTGCACTTGAGGGTGGGCGCCAAAGCGCGTGAAGCTGCGTATCGACACGTTGTATGCGTCGACGCGGCAGCCCTAAGCACTCACGCGTGTACTGTTCGCGTCGCTGCCGTGCGATACTGTAGTGCACAGGTCCTTTAAGTACGCTCGGCTCGAGAAGCCGCGAATTTCGAAAGTCGGTGGCGCTTTATCGATTTTTCGGGGTGATCGTTATTGATTAGGTCATTCAAGTGAAGTTGGTTGGAGCAGGCCTTTTCCATGAACGATTCGACGCGTCTCATCTTCCTCGGAGCCGATGGCTCGAGTCGATTCCCCACCAAGTCGTTCGTCCCCGCGGCGTTCAGAGTCGTTTCCGTTTTCGTTCAACATTCTCTGAGCTCCAATCCCCTAGGTTCTGGAGCGGAGACCTTGCTCTATCGCATTAATTGAACACGGAATTCCCGTGCAGGTGACTTTTCGATTTAAGAATGTTCAGAATTTTTTTCGCCCCGTTGGTCGTCGAGTGACTTGAGCGGGCACTAGCAACAACTCCTTCTTATCCATCAGATGTAACTGCAGCGTCGCATCATAATATTATAACTTTGTCTATCTTTTTTTTCATGGCAGGGTGTAGTTACAAAGTATAAGGTAAAGCAGGGGTCCCAGTCAGTGTGGTGTGCAGCATATAAGCCACGTAAAATGTCCTCTGTTCAAAACTTATCTGAGGTTCCGCGTTTTGTACATATCTGAGAATTTTTATGGTTCTTTTTACGATGTTGCTCTCCATGAGGAAATTATTAGACAGAAATAGAGGCTAAAACTTTGAAGGAATGACAGAGTGATGGCAGAAGAGGAGCACTAGTCGTGCAATGGTCAGAACCCACTACCGGAAAGGGTAAAATGCAGGTTCGAATCCCGTCTGACGCCCAAAGTTTTTGCTCATCACTCAATATTGCATATGCATATATGTGTACATACGTATATGTGTAATATATACATATATGTGTACATATATACGTCTATGGATATGTATATGTATGTATATATATACATGTATGTATATGTATATATATATGCATATATATATATATATATTATATACATAAAGGATAAAGGATAAGGCTCTCGGCGTTGATCAATGCTTGAGGGATGCGCCATGCATTCGACTTCAGTTTTTAACTTCGTTTGAGGTGATTGAACGCACATCTGGCCTTTACAATGACTCGCGGTGGCCTCCCGCTGAACCGAGTCAGTGCTGCTTATCCTCCTAGACAAGTCTGAGACCTGTCTGGTACCAATTTACCGACCGCCGGAGGGATGGATGGCTTGGTGAGGCCATGAGCACGAGATCGAACCAGTGACCTCGTGTGCGAGGCAGGGCACCTCTAACCACTGCGCCACATGCGCTCATATATATAATATATATATATATATATATGTACATATAGATGCTCATAACATCATGCCACCATTCAATATTACATAAGCATATATGTGAAAGCTCCACTGAAAGTGGTTATTATAAAGGCAATTCTAGTTGGTTACAGGTAAAACACCGTCGTACTGAAAATCGCTCGTTTTGGGAGGAAATCAGATTCAAAATGGTGACATTTCTTTTGATGAAGAACAATCTGCATCTCCTCATAGTAAGATCCTGGTAGGAGGAAGGTAACCAAATGATGAGGGATGCAAGTTATCAGGAAGTTACCACAAAGCGAAGAGCTGGTCCGACTTCCAGCTCTAGCAGTAGCAAGAAGATTTGGCTCGACCAATGCGTGGCGGCATTCACGAAAACGAAATCTTCAGGCAGCTACCGAAACAAGGCACGAAATTTTCGAGAACCTTTGGAACGAACAATGCGAGCAAACAATTCGAGTGCTAAAAGTTCTGGTATCTGCTCAGTAAAGTGTGATAGCGAGTCGTGTGTGTGTGTGAAAAAAAAGGATCATTCTGATAACGCCTCAAGAAGGATTTGTGGTGGTTATAGGGTCATAATCCTGTTAAGATTTGAGAATCTCTACCTGTAAGTTGGAAATAATATTTACGAAGACCCTATATTCGAGTAGTTCTTGTTTTTTATTCTTGTTAAAACAGAGCCTAGAGCATGATTCGGAAAATTACATGTCTTTATTCCTTTTATCTTCGGCTTGTGAGAATTTCAACATAGGAATGGCTTCCTAAAGGTTTACTTCAGTTTTGTCAACGCGACTGTAAATGACGCACATTGGATTCTTCGAATAAACTCCGCGTTTATGTATCTCCTGGTTCGGTCAGTTCGCTGAAAGGCTTGTGATTAAGTAACGGGAAAGTACGCCGGTTGCGGTTTAGATTCGTGTCCGATAAACATTTCTGTGTTACTATCAGTGTTTAGGAAACTACACGTGAGGAAGGTTACACGTGTGAAGCGTGCTGTAGAAAATAGTGCAGCCAGAAAGATTGCACATGAATGCGATGCTTCTGGCATTTCTTGAGGTTATGCAATGCTTCTGGCAATTCTTGAGGTAATAGTGCTATAACATAGTCCAAAGACAAGTGAAGGCTACTTGTTGCCTACTTGAGTCACTAGATGATTGACGAGATCATATGGGACACAACATGCAAAGAAATATCTGCAGAAGATCTTCAGAGAGACCCTGCTTCGTTTATAAAAGCATGATTGTAGTTGAAATCATAGGATTTGCTCGATTGGAGTAGATGATATCTCTTGCTACATTTTGAGAACACTGGAAAACGATAGAAGGCATATAACAAATTTCAAGTTTTGCCTATATCTCAACATCCATGTGGTTGTATTTCATATCTAATTTTGCCATGAAAAAATAATAGGCAGCAGTAAAAAGTAAAAACACGAGAGTGACAAGTACATGCACAACATACGTTATTCTTCCGATAAACTCGGTAAAAGCACTTCGTATGAAGAATCCAGAGTACATCAGAAGGTCGAAAAGTCTTAAAAAGTGAGGAACATCAATTGGACGACGAAAAATGAAATCACTTCTTTTTTTGGAATTATTTTGAATGTTTATTGCGAGGTTTCAAAAACAGTTGACACCATGGATCAATTTTGTTCTACCAGTCGAGATCCATCGACTGAGAAGTGGTGATGGACCAGTGTCATTGTACACTGTGTAATCACCATATAGGCCTCCCTCCTTGTTACAATGCAGGGCTTAATGTGGGGCGTGGGCTACCGACGAGGGGGCGAGACCGAAACATGCGTGTATAGCCCTGGCGTACAACCTCGCTTAGGCTTTCGACATTCCTTTTTTTTTTTTTGAAACCACTTCTTCAAGGTATCATCGACTCTTCATGTGCGTAACCACAGCGACCTTCCTTTGGACCGTATTGTCATAAGTAGTGAGAAATGGATAGTCCATCATATTGGCGACTATAGGCTCAGTGGTTGAAACGCGATCGAGCTACGCCGCACTCTCCAAGGTTGAAATTGTATCAAAAGAAGGTCATATTAGCGTTGGTGATCTGAAGGCAGTTTGATCCATCGAGGCATCTTGAATCTGAATTGAGCGATTACAGCGGAAGTTCATCCAGCAAATCGATGTGGTACATCAGAAACTTTAGTCGCAGCACCCGCATTGGTCAACAGAAAGTAGCATCAGTCTTCTTGATAACGCCTGCCACAAGGCGCACCGGGGACATTGCGAAGTTTTAACGAGCTGGGTTATGAGGCTTCGTTTTATCCTTTATATGAACGACTTCCCATTTAGGAAATGCTTCAGGAGTCTAACCAATGCCATGAGAAACACGTGTAGTTTTGGATGCGAGTAAAGACTTGACATAATTTTGAACAATCTAAAAACTTCGCAGCACGACCTCACATATTCCAAAGAGGCCATCAACCATCTGAGTGATACCGTTTCCTGTACTTATGCTGCTCAGTCGCAATCGATCTTTAAGGAATCCCTTTAACAGTTACTCTAAACAGTTCTCTATCAAAAAGAAACGTCGATTTCGGCGAATATTTGCACAAAAATTCTTTGAGATTTTTGGTGTGATGGCAAAGCATTGTTAATCTAGAGTAGACAAGCAAAACGACAAATAACTAGGGCTTTCTAGTTTTCTCGCTCTCACCTCTTTCGATTTATTAAATTCTCTTTTATGCCTACATTCTTAAAGCTTGTAGTGCGTTCGTTAAAGGTACAATTACAAACTGGATCGCGAAGGGTTCGATCCCTTACACGGGCTAATTGAACCCTCTGCCCTTGCAGAACCGTTTATACAGTTTGCATTCTCATGAATTTCCTCATTGACATTTTCTCTTTAGGGCTTTTATTGAATACATTAACAGACGTTTTCACGTGGCTCAAGTGATAGATATTGCCATCACTGAAAGAACAGTGATTGAGGAACATGACCGATCAGTCAGCTTCAGCTGATCTTATCTTGATGTCGATTGTTTGATATGACTGATAAAATTTGAATCACGCAATCAACTTATATTCTGTAGATCGGCTTATCTGGCTTTATCAAAGTCATTAAAACAAGTCGCTCACAGTGAGTAGTCGAATGTTGCCGCCTTCGTGTTCGACTACTCGAACGTCTGACATTAAAGAATGTGTAAAGAAGGCACAACGAGACGCAATGGTCGATGTGAGTGGACTTACCGTTCAAGTTTATTTTACTGTAACTTCTTTAGTCATGAAAAAGTCTTGCAAGTTGAATAAATGGTGAATGTATTTTAAAGACAAAAATCTTTGTCTTCTATTGCTCATAATAGGTTAGGGGAAAAGTTCTGAGGAAATGCCTGCATCTTTTTTGGGTGTTGGCCATTTTTTGTGTTTTTGGGCTCACTTGACCCGTCTTCCCCCACGTTGATTGGTATTCAATTTACCTACTTATTTCAAGATGCACGAAGGTTATTGGTTCAAATGTAATGGTGTGAAGTGAACGCATCAATGGCTTGGGACGAAGGCACTGTTAGCAAAAGTGCGGTGTACAGGTGGCTCAAAAAGTTTGACGAAGATGAAGAAAGTTTAGAAGATCGGCCGCGTTCAGGTCATCCAAAAGAAGTTGAACGTCAAGCTGTGCTTGAAGCGATTGAGGAAAATCCCTCTATGACAACTCGGTCATTCATTTCTACGAGAGCAAGAGATCGGAATTTCATGCTCGCGAATCGATCTTTTGCAAAAGAAGTGGCAGGAGTGCTTGAAGGGAAGTACTTCGACCATTAGTTTTGCTTTTGTTCGGGTGTAATAGGTGCATAAGTAAATGTTTTACATGCATTTCCTCAGAACTTTTTCCCCAACCTGTTATCACTATTACTGACGACCACATACAAAAATAATGAGTCGTGAGATATTTTTTGATTTTCGCGCTTTGGTTTGGTGAGAGTCGGCCTTTTGATTTGTACTAACTTCTTCAGCTCGTCATTTCTACGATTGACTTGTTCCTTTCCCAACCATGCGCGGAACCACAAGTGCTAACTATTCGTGTTCCCGATCTGAATGTAACAGTAGCCGAAGTAACGTCAGCTGAAGCGTCGAAAATGGTTTGTGTTAATGATCATTTTTTGATTATATTAAATCAAATATTCCTTCAAAATTCTAATACCCGGTTTTCGCTGGTGTCGAACTAGGTGGCGCACAATAGCAGGCCCTTCTTTAATACGGTTATACATTCAATAGGAGTTCGAAGCAGTGAGGTTGGAGCAAAACCATAAATCGTTGTTATCTTGTAAGGGAAATAGCCGAGATGGTGAATCTTCTTCCGTTTCTCAAGAACTGATGAATTCGTGTGAAAGAAACTTAAGAACTCCCTAAGGTGTTCTCCAACTTTGAAAAGAATCTACCAACGATGAAAAATAACAGTCAAATGGGAAATTTGCTACGGTTCAGCTGATTGTGAACGGCTATTTCGGTATTGTGTGAAACTTAACGGAGGCCCTATGAAACACCAAAGTCAGGCTATTTGCAAAGAAATGTGCCTACTAGTACTCGACGACGTTCGTGAAAAAGACAAAAAAACGAAATGAATGCTAGAAGTAGTGGAATCCGCACAGTGAAGAGAACTGTGAGACGCATCGAATGAAGTACAGTAAAAAGTCACCTTTCAGAAGAAAGCACTGTATGGTCTGCATATAATAACATTGTATAGGCTTGCATTTTGTTATTAGATCTGACCTTTGAGCCTCTCTCGTCGAGCAGCATAATGCTCAGCTTGTCCGAATGATTCAGAAATGATTCTTTTCCGGGCTGCATTTTTTCAAGAGTTTTTGTCGCAAACCGGATTTCATTGTGATATGCTCATGAAGCCGACCAACTGTAGCGTAGTCAACAAGCAGCAGCAAAAAAATTTAACGTTTATTGTCATGCTTAATTCTCATCGAATCTTCAAAATGGTCACTCGTTAAGTGAAAGACTCAAGCTTAAGAGATGTAGAGACATGTAGATTTTGGAAAATTTGTTTATTTTGTTATTTTCACGACCCGTCATCACAACTGTTATTGTGCGGATCTTGATACTGCTAGCATTCGATTCGTTTTCGTCTTCTTCCTCAATGACGTACTAGGTTGAAAAGAAAGTTCCCATCGTTTGATAAAACATTCCAAATTTATAAATGTATTCAGACAACAAACAACAATAACTATTCTTCAACTTACAGGCCATCATTATCCACCGCTTTTTGTCATCGATCCGCCAGATTTCGGATTTGATCGAAGTACCACTCTTTCAGCTTGAATCAAAAAACTCTTGGCATGCTCTCCAACTTTATCGAAAGATTCAAATCGGCGACCTTCCAAAAAGTGTTGCATTGATCGAAAAGGCCGTAATCAGATGGAGCACAGTCCGGACTATAAGGTGGATGCGGTAAAATCCCAACTCCGTTCAATACCTCCAACTTTGCTTTGGTCTTTTTGGCTGTTTGTGGTTTTGCGTTGTCTTGTTGAAACAAAGCGCGCTTTCGACGAAAAAGTTCTGGGTATTTCCCGGCCAACTTGTCGTAAACTCGGTCCAGCTGTTCGCAGTAAAGATCGGCGTTGATGGATTTGCTGTTCGGAACAAGTCCAAAATGCAAAATCTCTTCAAAAATCCACTAAACGCAAATCATGACCTTTTTGCCAAATCGACTTTGACGCGGCACGGATGGCGGTGTGATAACGTTTTTGTTCCCTGGGCAATTCCATTCTGCAGCAGATATAGACAGATTATATATCAACAGATGCACAAGAAATAGATCTTTCAAATGATATGAAGATCACACACAATTGATGCGAAAAAAACGACATTCTTATCCAAACGATGGAAATTTTCTTTCCAATCTAATGGAATAGTGGTTGAGCGAGTTTCCTTGCAATCTCAAGAGTAGCCTGGCTGTGGCGTTCCATAGGGCGTTCTTGTTGACTGACGGAGAGCAGTAGTGGGTGGAGCTCGGCCCCACACGCGCCGCGACGAGCATCGCAACCATTCGGCAACGGCGCCCCCATTTTAAAAATATATCTAAATAATCTATTTTAAGGTGAACAATCCTCATTATGACAAACTATTAGAAGCAGGGGAGAATAAGAAGCGAGTACATACCGCTTGTGCAGCTGCTAGACAATTTCTTGTCGAGGTATGCCATTTGATTTCGGATGCTGAAATGGTCATAGGCTCGCAACATAATCGTACTGATTAATCTGTTTTTCTCGTTCTTCAATATAATCAATTATTTTCTTGGTTCATAAGACGTTATTTCTCACTCAATCTGTCGAAATCTCATAAAATTCACCTCATTTGTTTGTGCTTCAGCATTCTCTCCAGGCAAACAAAAGTAGAACATAATGGAGTAGAATGGTAGCTTTGCGCAATGAAGCTTTCTACTCTACTTTGCTACTCAGAAATAGTAGCGTGAGAAAACGTCTTCTTATATCCGAACACTTAACTGAGCAGTATGTAATTTTATAATCATCTAATAAATGAGCATAAGTGCACTATGAACGATCGTGAGTGACAGTATGTAACGTTATCTGAAATAATGTAGCGAATTGACAGAAGTGTTCATCGTGAACGTTGTATTTGTCATTTCATTTAATCAATGTTATATAACGCCACTTTATCAAAAATTCGCAGCTTGCAATCCGTGATTTACATAAAAAGCATTGGTTCCTTAGATTCATTATTGTAACGCTCCGTTTTCTTACATCATCATTGATCGGCTAGCGTATTAATTAGGAATCACTGCTGTCACAGGAATCGCTGACGTCATGGAAGTCTTCGTCTCGAGGCGATTATGCCCGTTTAATCTCCAATTTCCGGCGACTTTCAATAGTAAAGATCTCATGAAATGCAGAGAATGGCTATTTTGGCATCTGAAGGAAAAACATTTGCATCGGAAATTCGTAATGGCGATAACAAAATTAGAGGACAAATCCGCAGCGTACAGCCGAACCTTTAGCGAGCCTCTTCACCTTAGGTGCTGGATAATCATATCAGTCTAGAGGTGATCACGTAGTGTTCAATGTTTTTCTCCATTACAACATTGTGATTAAGAAAATAATAGATTTCTGCCGATTTTCAGCATATAATGGCAAAAAATCCATTTCCTCCGTTGTCACATAAAACTCACGGTGTTTCTGCTGTTCAACCGAAACATGGTTCTGTTGATCTTTCATACAAAGATGACAAGGGCATAATTCAACGTCGACACGGTAATTTATACATTAAAATGAATGTATAGGCTTTTTGATAGCGTGTGAACAAATATCGAAAGAAATGTGTCAGTTTGTTGCTAATGTTTGGTTTTAATCGTGGAGTAACCTTGAGAAGATATCTTCAATTTCGGCCATGGTTTTCAGCGGATTTCAAGCAGGTAAATTTAGAATAGCCGGTCTTGAATTAGCATTAGCATGAAGAAATTGCACTAATAATAACGATAATAATACTAGTAATAATAGTGATAATGGTAAGCATTCATTATGATTAGTGGTGACATGGATTTGCAATATAAAATCGATGGACGAAGACGAAAGATGAGCTTTCAAAATAGCCCCTTCTATTGGTAGTTTTTATGTTTTGATTTACATGATTGGATTATCGAGAAAAAGTGTTAGGACAAATGACATATGATTTACTAAATAAGTCTCCTACGACTTTATAAGGTTTATGCTTTTATTTACATTTACGATATTTTTACAGAGCCTTCACAGATCATTAATGAAATGATCATGCTTTCACTTTGTTTGAGGTGCAAAAGGAACGAAGAAAGAGTTTCAGTATATCTCGTAATTGTTATTTGAGCCAACATGTCATGTGGTCTGTTAAATGGGCTGACTTATACAGCCCGGTACACGTGCTTCGACCTTGACGGTCTTGTCACTCGGGCAGTTACCCTTCGTCTTTAACCAATCCTCTCGGGGCGCTCAATTCCCTATACTAAGAGTAGGCGACGACGAACATTTTACACTGTATATCACGTAAAATTATCGCCAACACACATTGTTGGTAAACTCGATTGCCCTTGGCTGGTATCGTCACTATATCATATCTTTCGTTTCGAGTGTTTTCGTCAAGGCCGAATCACGTATATCGGGCTCTATAAGTCAGTCCATTTGACAAACCACATGACATGTTGGCTCAAATAATAATTAGGAGATATGTTGAAATTTTAGTGTAGTCTCAAGAAAACATTCGAAACGGAAAGAAAATAGAGTTTCTATGATTGCCTAGTATCTAAACTTTCATGATTCTCGTTGATTGTCTATAAATACGGCCACGTTTTACTGCTCGCTTCAAAATATTTATGTTTTTACATAAATTCAGAAGCCAACGCTACTTTATTCTCCAGTTAACAAAGTTCCTAAGGCTATAGTTTCTAGAATTACATCCATGTATTTACATGACCATGAGCACATACCGAAGCTCGAGATTAACTTTAAAAACAGTTGACTTCTACGTATTTTCTTGAGTTCATTACCATGATATGAAGCGTTCAATAATCATGTCGTTAAATGCAAATCAAATTCCTTTATTTATTCAAGAGAATTCCAGCAGCTTGCGTTCTCCGAGCAAGTGGTCTTCTAAGCTCAAGCAGTAACAGTTCATCAAGTGTAGCTTCTGGTTCCAGCTACGTGAGTTACCGATTTAACGGTCACGTCTCTGACTCTACGCTAACAATAACATACGATAGTTGAAAAAACTTATACAGCAACAGATTCTTGATAACGATAGTCTTAAGGCTCTCGTGTTTGAGCTTTCAAAGACATTTGGAGTTGTATTCAGTTGTGTCATAACTGAATTTCAGATACAAGTCACATCCTCAAAACGCAGCTCGCACGCAAAGTCGAAAGAAAGAAAAACCCGCGACCATAAATATTAATACCTCCATAACGAATATAGATGGTTGCTTAGATAGACTTGTATTTTGAATGCGTAACAATCGTATTTTTGAATAATAAACGGGTAAATAATTCGACTGTTCTGAATGAAATGGAAACGTTTATTGGTTGCGTACAATGCATAATTAGTGGTGAGCGTCTATACGCAGTAGACCAGTTCCTGGTTTGATCCAGCGCCTTGTGTCATCAAGCTCGTCATTCCTCTGGCATCGACGAATGGCAGCGACCTTTTTGAGAGGATAAAGAAGCGAATGTGATGCGTTTGTAGGACGTCGAAAGCCATTCTATGTTTCAAATAAGCATTCAAAAACTTTTATTATGCTTGAGGAGGTCAAGTGCAAGGTATCTCCCTCAGAGTTGATCATAGTCGAGAATTTTATCTTTTATTCTTTCTTATAATGTATCAATAAATCAATGTTATCAGCTTAACACATCAAAATCGATCCTCGAATATGCTCCTAAACATTTTTTTCTGAATTTTTTTCACATCCTCTTCTTCCTTGTTCCTATTTAAGACAACCGAATATAGTAAAGAATAATAGATTTATACATCGCATTTGGTTTTGCGTGACAGTGCGAAAGACCGCCTTTCACTAGATCTAGGAATGAATATTAAAACCTTGCGAATCTTTTGAATAGAACATGCGCGAGTTTGGTCAAATGAAAGTTCAAAACTATCTGGTGTCAGTTAGATCTGACACTTTTCTTGTCGCATGCGTCTAAAATTAGTAATAAGAGATTCTCGTGCTGTTGGTACGTGTTCCAATTTTTCCAGCAAAGAAGTGTCAAGAGCACAGTTCCCTTTGGTGCCGAGAATAATCTGTCCACGCTCTGTTGAGACACCGATCGGTTGTGGATCCACTGTTGGGTCGACAATCTGCATCAATAAGTTCTTAACACAAACTTTCCTTGAAATATGTTCAGATTGCTTATCAGCTTATCTATCTCTCCCAGCTTTTTATCACCTATTGTCATAAGGGATTTTAATAATTATCTAAATGCTATGCAAAGTATGCAAAGTAAAAGTTGATTACTTGTCAGTAAAACTAAGTTTGATATTGGTATTTCGAAACTCGAGTAGCAGTAAAGCAGCAACTAAAATTGCGCCTTTCTAGAAGAAACCTTGTTAATGATGACAAATTGCCTTCCAAATTACAGAAGTGGGTAGCTGACTATGGGATATTTAGAATCAGGCTAATCGCCGAATGCTAGTGCTACTCTCAAAGCATACTCTTTTGCTGCACTTTTCGTAATGAGTCGAGAATTTCTTTCCGTGACTGCTCAAAATTCGTTCGATGTTAAAAGACTAAAATATAAGGATATCGATTGACTTTTAGCTTAATCCTGATTTGCAGATTATTCAACAAACAAGAGAATTAATGGTATGATTACTTTGAGTACCTTTCTGATAGCGAAGAGCAAATGAAGAAACGACCCCATTTGCTGTACAGGAATTTTCATGAGGGTACCTTTACTTTTGACAGTATACATGAACCTCACTTAATAACAATAATATGCCTGATAAACATTTTTTGAGCCATGCATGTTGTCTTTATAGGGCAACTTGTAAAGCCCGATACACTTATTTCGGGCTTGACAGCCTCGTCAGTCGAGCAGTACCCTTCGTCGTTAAGCAATTCTCTCTCACCCAACCCGTATATAGAGTTGGCGCAGACGAACTTCTTACACGTGTTACTAAGTGAAAATATCACTAAATGGACATTGTCTTAAACTCGATTGATTCTGGTTAGTCTCGTTGAATTTATCATACCTTTCGTTTCGGGTGTTTTTCTAAAATTACGCTCAAATTTCAGTGTGCCTGGTAATCACTTTCTGAGCCATGCATGAGGAAAAAAAAGTGATAATCAGGCATTTCGAAATTTGAGAGTGGTGTAAAGAAAACACTCTAAACGAAAGGTAGAAAACGATAGTAATCAGATCATCAATGTTCCTGAGTAGTTATATATAAAAAGTCGAAAGTAAAGGCATAATTCATTTTACCAGCTATAAGCGCTTGACTATGGTCACTGCAATATCGGGGGACGAGGGGGGGGGGGTGGGGCAGGGGGGGGGGGGGGAGTTCTGTCAATCGAAATGCTGTGATTTAACTGATTCAGAGTCGATTCCTTCATAAGAAAGGCTTTTTCTCTATAAGGGATCGGCTGAACCCAAAGGCACCGTACTACTGATGAGCCTGGAAAGGCGATACAGCATAAGTGCTATAACAGACCTCAAAAAAGAAGGCTCAAAACAAGTCATCATATTACCAGATTTCTTGAGAACGTTAGAAATTGTCGAAAGCTTAGATCTCTGGCTACTGCGCTACGTGGCCCATTTTTGAGAAGATCTTTTATAACTCCCATTCGAAATGAAACGATGTTTCACATCGGCCGCGCAATTTCACTATTACTTCGCTGAAAGCACAAAAAGCATATGAACGTGCAGGGGAGATCTTGTAGTATCAAGGTCATATGTTTAATCTGGAGTTTCTTTCGAAGCGGAGAGAAAATTTCAAATCGAATGACAAAAACTGCACTTCATATGTGATGCCCCAACGTATTTCTGTCGATCGATAGCGGGCTGCCGTATCGAAACTGCGGCTATCAGACACCCCGACCGCAGATTAGCCTGTAAACAAACGCGTCGAATAGATGAAACTCGATCTTATTTTCCTTTCTACGCTGCAGTAAAACGGTCTCTCCATGAAATAATCTTAGTGTTGGAATCCTTGAACCTTTTGCTACCGAATGCTAAGAGTAGTTCAAACGAAGATCTCTGCCCTGCGAGAAAAGCGAGTGTGTGAAACACACGTCTTTTCTTTCTACTACAGCGTCAGAAGAAGGTTTTTCCATAAAATGGCCACGCAGCGAAGTATTCAGAAATTAAAACTTTCAAATAATTACTAAGAGTCAACGAAAAGTCTTTGTCCAGCGAAAGGAGTCGTTTCTTCATTTGTACCCCGCCAACAGAAAAAGACCGACTTTATAATTCTTCTACTTTTTCCAACAAGCCAATCTGCTCGATCTTTAACCTATCCTATGACATTCTTGCGAGACAATAATTATGCGCAAGAATTTTTAGATGAAAAAATTGAAAATACTTCTCTTACAGCTAAATTCATCTCCCAATTCTTTCCTGACTCTTTTATGACAGTGAGAAAAAATTACAAAGAAACAAACCTGTTTGTAGAGTTGTGCAATCTCATAGAGACTAATCGGACCCGGATTGACAAGATTAAGATTTCCTCCGAATCTTTTCTCCATTAACGATACCATAGCCTCGAAACAATCCGGAAGTATAGAAATCGATACTGGGAGGTCAAAAACTTCTCTAGGATAGGAAAAGACTGTCGACATATATGTAGATACGTATATATCTACATATATATGTATGTGTATATAGAATCATTATATTGGGATGGTTATTGATTACAATTCATACTTTATGCAGAGTTTCTAACTTTTTGTTTTACTTTCCATTATTTGAACAGTAGTGATGAGAAAAGAAATTTCGAATCGTGTTTCCAAAGCACTCTGGTTTAGAATATATAGGGTATTATCTATAGAAAAGTTCTGATAGACTTAAGAACCATACTGTGCTTGATCTAAGCCTAAGCGTTAGCTAAAGAGTAAGTCAAAACATAAATGTAGCGATGTTCTTCATGATTTTTTTTCTCACTCACAGATATTTGATGATTTTTGAAAGAAGATTTCTAGGCTGACTGAGGTCAAATGTTGAAGGCAGTGTGATTCGGGCGTTCATGGACTCCCATCCCTTTTCGTTAAAATGCGACATTTGACGGTCAGTGAAGCCTTTAACTACCGAATACGAAGAGCCGAAAAATGTTGGAGTATCTGGAAATAGATATAAAGGAAATGGTAGAAAAACTGCGTTAGTACTCTGTCTCACAGTTATTGTTAAGCTACTCACTCATGAATTATTCTTTAGGAACCCGTAGAAAGTTGCCAAGAATGGCGGACAAATTGATCTTTTGATTACAGTCAGTCTTTAAAACTGTGAAATAAGAAAGTGTATATTTTCACTAAGTTGATTAATGAATACATCACCGTTTTCAGTAAACGGTCGACCACCAACTGGATGCTCGTCGTCGTATGCAAAGATATAACCAGTACCCACGTATGTGAAATGAATACCAAGTTTACGACATAAATGGGCAAGTACGGTGGCACTGAAAATTGTCCAGCGGCAATAAGTTTTTCTTCATCAATGCAAGCGACAATTGTTTCTTAAGAAAAGCAGACTGCCTTCAAAGTGAGCTCTTTGCAGAGATCTTTGTTTTGTCAAAGACATTTTTAGTCTGTGCAAGCTTACTGCTTCATAAGAGATATGCCGGACCAGATAATCACGAGGTTACGTAGTGTGTCTGCAAGTGAAGACGGATAATGAGTTCAACTTTGTGGCTGTGTAGACAGTCTGTGAGCTGTATAGAGAAGTTTCTTGCTACCAATGCTTTAGATTGATTAGTCACTATACACATAGTTAAGCTCTTATGCATAATTAAACGTGCATGGTTATGCCTGTATGGAAGCACACTGTATGTTGCATATCGACTGCACCATCTCACATTGCCGAAAAGTATGCAATAGGCGCATCGATGTTGTCTTCAACAAAGATGTTCCATCTACTCCGTTACTCTACGCTTGAGGATACTCAACCCTTACAATGCAAAATATCAAAATATGACGCAGAAATAGCAAAGATAAAGAATCGCGTGTGAAGATACAAGTATAACCTTCGTGCCTCCGCAGTTCATCAAGCTCACTAAGCATTCCGACTTGCAGTAGGTATGAATGTAAGTGTAGTGGCACACAATCGAGCCACGGTTGACTAGGTCAGCGGTGATAGGTTTGTTAGTGAATGGTGACAAGATTGAAAGATTAATTGATATCCAAGAAAGAGCTTCGATAAGATATTTCGTAACGCCTCTTTTTACGATCTACACTTTTCTTGTAGCATCGATCGTAGAGCTCATATAAGTCACTGTAGCTCACCTGTACATATTATCGCGAAACATTCTCAGCAACGCGCTCCGGACCACCTTCGAGGTATTCAATTGTATTGATGCCGTTTCCATGAGTTCGACCAGTAACACAAACCACGTGAGTCACATTAAGTGTGCATAGCTCCTCCTCAACCTGAATATATACTTCAATTGCACACGATATCTCTACATTATCATACTTGGCAAAATTATAATAGTCAGAAATTATTTTATTTGACCGCCTATTGCGGTGTTACGACGCTACAATAAACCCAATGATGTGGTGTACAAAAACGTTTGCGTCAGCAAGGATTCCGACCCAGATCTCACTCTTTCATAGAGCGCGTGCTGAACCGTTGCACTACCGACGCCCACGTTGCACTTTTGCACTCTACAAAAGTCTCTGACGATAAGTAAGTCATTCATTTGTTTGTCAAGGGAAGCCTGATTATCACTAGTTGCATTTTTATTGTTATTGTTACAACTTTTGATGCCAACATTAGCAAAATTCCTAAAAGTCTGATAGAATGTTTGAAGTCTTCCACGGTGTCTGCTATGGCATCTCTAGTGTAAGTATTCTATTCTCTTCTGGGTCTTCTTGACGCACTTCATCAATAGCATATGTCATTTGGCCCACTTCTATTGAATAATATAGGGAATCGACGCCGATTAAGTATTACTTCACGTCAAATGAGATGATCACTTGACGCTGTGTTCTTTCAGAGTGATTGATTGTCGATTGCATGGAGTACGCCTGTTACGGGGTAACGATACCTTTTATTCGACTTTCCTGAATGATATTGATATTCTTCAGAGTTGATTCCCTATAATAGTAGGTGTGAACCGAATGGCATGTGCTGCTGATGAGGTATAGGAGAACACCGAAGCGTACGTCTGTCACTAGAGATGCCATGCCAGACCTTAAGAAAGGCTTGAAACAATCTTCCAGACTATATTGAATCTTCGGGCGAGGTTTCAAAAAAAGTCGATTGGAAGGTATTGTTGTAAAGCAAAGTTATTGCAAGTATCGTCACTAAACTTTTAATCACTTCAACGAATAAGTATATGCCTCACCTCTTCATCTGTATTTACACCAATTTTAGACTTAGCGAGAACATAGGGAACCTCTCTTGACTTCAAAACCTGAATAAAAACGTCGAATCATGGAAAGGAGGGATAAAAATCATGGATAGTAAGGATTTCGCATAAGTTAAGTAAAGAACTTTCGATATTGACCATCTCCTCATAGTAGCTCCATGTATTCGGGCCTATTCAAAGCATTGTGGAGATTGTTGGATGCTTAGTTAAACCACGTCATGACTAAGCCGGGCTTCCCGCAGTATCAAATCACTGATTTCATTCATTCCCATGTTTTTCGCTTCCGGGGGAGTATCCCATCGTTATCATCAATAATGTTCCTTCTAACAAGTCTTAAATGAGATCGCTGGCGTTCGAGGAGTGTGAAGTTTGGTCAACCTGACGCCCAGGTTCAAACGAAAGACCATATGAGTACTGCTGTATACCGAAGAACTACGTTACACTGGTCCTGCTGTATAAGTAGTTCGTGTGAATTGTGAAGATGTTTTAAAAATACTCCATCTTTTAGATAGAAGATAACGCTCATTTAGTGTTCATGCTACTTTACTTCAATGTGGTAGCATTTGTTTCATTCAAGAGGCCGTGGGCCAAGTGGTTGTGATGCTCGTCGCAATACGACGCTCGGCTGATCCTCACCCCTAACACTCTCCGGCAGTCAATAACAAAATGACTATGACGCCACATTCAGGATCCTATCCTCAAGATTACAACGAGACGCGCAATCAGCATTGTACGACGTCCAAGAAGACGAAAAACGGATTGAATGCTAGAAGTACTGGGATCCGTAGAGTGAAAATAATGCAGTATGAAAAGGACCAAATATAAGTAAGAATAAAGTATAGCACATTTCATTCACCGTGTACCTTAGCTTTATTCAAATCTGACCTCTTGAAGCACTTGTCCAACGAATCCTTTCCCTCCATATAGAGCAACGTGCATTTTGATGCTACTCCTCTTTTCTAATGCAGACGCTACCGTTCTCTCCAAACCTACACATGAAAGCTTTTACTAAAATAAGAACTGGAGCGAAGCCATCTATATATTAAGGACTCATAGCTACTACCTTCCATTATATCTTTCACAAAGAGAGTTAAGATTTGGCAATATTATATGGAAGATTTGATTTCGTAGGCCCTTTAGTTCAAAAATATACAACTTTAATGAATAGCCAAACTCTAGCTTGTATTTTTATCAGGTATCAATCTAGCAAAGGCATACCTTTTTCAAAGCTGATCTGAGGCGTCCAGTCGAGATCTTTTTCGGCTTTCGTGATATCAATAAGATATCGCATATCGTTGTAAGGTCGATCGGGAATCGAAACAAAGCGTGGTAAACTCGCTTCACGACCAAGTTGTCTATCGACTTCGGCTTGAACGGCATAAGCAAGATCCACAACTAAGCAATATTTTTTCAAAATGTGTTCCTCCTAATATGATGAGACAGACAAATCCAATAAATCGCGCAAACGTTGGTTGTAGTTTTATGTTTAGACGAATACTCTATAGTATGCGATACATCGTTGCCACGAAAATGCTATTATGCTACGAATTAATTTTGAGTGCAAAATTTGTCAAAATGCACGTTTTGTCCGAAACTTCTCTCAAGTACTATCTTTTATCACTCAGATTAAAATGACTAAAAAAAATCACAGTAAACAGGTTCAAAGATGGAACTCGTCCATGGACCAACCATTTTTCTCAAAATATGTGCCCAGATTGTAGATTTGGCCGATTTTTCCTTGCTCGCATACTCTTTGAATTGCTGCACTAGCGTCGTCGACGTAAAGCCAAGATCTGAACCTTCATTACTTCACTTCATTGCAACATAATTCTTTATTTAGTCGAGCATTTCATACGTTCTGGATCTTTATAGAAACATTCACCTTAGGTGCTTTAACTTATTTATTAATTCTAGTTACGCAATACTTTTGAGCGTGTAGAGTGAGTCCCAACCTCATTTGTTTCCCAGATCCTTGAATGGTGTACTCGCCTCGTATCTTAGCGATTTCGATGAATCTTGGGACAACCTGGATACACGCACACACACTACATACAATGTTAGTTTTTGATTCTTAATGTATTCAAAAAGTATTTCCACCTAAATTTGAATTCAACGTTTTAAAAACAACGAAAATTAAGCATGATGCAAAAATGAATGGGTATAGGTCCGTGAAACCTGCGGTTTTATCAAAAATTTGCGTCTGAGTAGCATATTTAGCTTCGATATTCCAGTACTAAACCAGATAACTGCCAAGATTTCTTTGGAATTTTTGCGGTTTCCGATTATACGCAGTTCATTTAAATCAATGCGCACGGTTCGCTATCTCACCAATAGGTAGACATCACTTGTCACTGGATAGAAACAGTCTGTGAGTTACTGAAACAGACACATGGACTCCTAACCATCGACAATCTTGGCGGGACGAGCTAATCCTTTCCAAAAATAGTTTCTTTTACATTACGGCGTACATAATAATTTTGCTCTTTGCATTCTTAGCAGGATATATGTGGTGAAGAATCTTTCAATTGAACACAAATATTGCACAACATATGTTTGGGAAAAGGGTGCACTGAAGCCAATGCGAAATCTTCATTATCCTTTAGCTTTCTGTATGTGCCCTGAATTCTGTGCACAGTGTTACGAGGAAATCACTCTCCTGTGAACTATGGAGATGGTGCGATTTTTCTTACTAAAAATGAATTAAATAGAGATATAACAGGTTTTGAGCCTTTAAGTCTACGTGCTACACAGGCACCTGTTTAGCACTTAGACCTTAGTGGCTCAAAATATGTTATTTCCTCATCAGATCAGTATTGTTTAAGCAAGGTCTATAAAAAGCGGTGGAATGGAGATGAAAAACGAAATACATACCTTTACATCCCATTGATTCGGTCCATAGATGTTATTCAGTCGAGCAATAATAAATGGCATTTTGCATTGCGCTATAAATGCCCTTACGTATGCTTCCCCGGCAATCTGAAATGCATTTTCTAATAGTCGAATCAACTAGAAATTTGAAGAATTTCAAAAATTGAACTAAAAAATTGTGATTTTTGAAAATCACGTCTGCAACATAATAAATTCATTCGGCCAGCTAGGTGTTCTTCTGACAAAACAACATTATACCTTTGTAGCTGCATAGGGATTTCCAGGTAAAAGCCGGCTTTCTTCTACTTTTCCAACTTCATCTTCACTTAGATCAGAATCGCCGTAAACCTGTAATTATTGAAAATAAGAAAAAACAAAGAAATAAATGATAATCTCAAATCAGTGCGAATAATTTCTATTATAAATCTTTTCCGAAGCAAACTTTATTGTGTTAAGAACAAAAATTCTACATTCGTTACACTAGATTATCAAAAAGAAGAAATAATGACCTCATCTGTGCTAATATGAACGAATCGCTGAATCCTTCCATAATTGCGAACAACTTCGAGAAATTCGATAAAAGCAATCACATTGTTTTCAATTGCTTCGATGGTTTCGTTGTAGCATCGAGTAGATGTACAGTCCGCAGCGAAGTGGATTATTGTGTCAATCTGTAACAGATTTCCACGCTTATAGACCGTGCTTCTGCTCATATACAGAAGCTACATTGTGAGGGAACCGAACTCTGTGGGAGACTCAAAGACCATCATTTGAAGATTTCAAAATATGAGCTAATAGACTGAAGTGGAGCTGGGACAGAACTAGCTTCACCCATAAGGCTATTAAAACCGTTATCACGAGTGATTTGAAGAGAGCACCCCAAAATGTTGATGTTCTTTGCATAGATTGGACCAAATTTGACTTGAACCACTTGTACGACCTTCGTGCCGTTGATGGTTGAGTGACTGACTGAAGCAAGTATCACTACCCCTCTTCTCATGCCGCGTAAAGGGAATAGCCCGCTAGGTTCACTTAGCCTTGAAACTTGCTAACTATTCTGATTTTCTTCGAGAAATTTCGTGAAGAACCCTGACTAGTGGGTCAGTGGTCATCATCTCAGGCGTTCTACATCGCCAGTTTTTCATTTGCTAACGGCGTTCTTTCATCGGTTGCCACTAAGACGTATTACGTGTTAGGTTTTTGGTTTCTCTATGGTTTTCAACAATTCGATGTGTAGAGCGGCGTCTGTGATCATTCGTCGTTAAAGTAGGGTCAGACTGAATTCTTTATCTTACTTGCATGGTATGGAATATTCCCCTCGCTTAAGTGTTTAAAAAGGCTGAGTGATCCTCCATCCAATATGCCCAAAGGAATCGTGAACATGAATGAATAGCATATTTGGCTTTTGCAATAACTTGAGATGTACTACTGATGTATCAAGTCATTGTTCTATCCTCTCAGTGAAGCATGATATCAGTTCGCCGACATTAGTTGGATAAAGGGCTCGAATCGCCAATGAATGATTATACAGAGGAGAGCGCCACATTTTTTTTTTTGCAGGACTCCTCTAAGATTGCCGTACACTTTTCAATGAACACATAGAAAATCCTCTTTAGATCTCGTGTATCGTTGAAGCCATCAGATAGTCCATTTGTTTGAAATACGCTACGTGTACACGATGGGCAACCACAAGAGAGTTCCTAGTTCTGGTGTAAAGGCATGTTGCAAGAAAACTTCAAATTATCGCAAACTTCTGGCTTACTTGATGGCCTAGCTTGTTTGTGGCGACCCCACACTACCGCTTACGTATCTTCCATCCATATGATTGTAGAAAAGCGAATTACGGTGGATCATATGTAAATATGACTGTCAGTATGTGAAAGGTTATCAATAAGCAATCTAAACCAGTCCTCGTTTCAGTGATAGGAGTAATAATTTTGATCCAAAGTGATTTCCTATCCACCAGGCCTGTTCAAACACAATGTAGCTAGAGACTATTCAGTTTGAACACCCTCACAATAGCGAGACTCATTAAAAAAATCAAGGTAAAATGTAAAAATTATAAGGATGAAAACGATCCAGACGTTGATTGAACTTCAAAACGAACTTGGTTATCTTCTAGACAAATCTCCATAGCTTTCCTATTTCTAATATCGGCTAGAACCAGTTTATAACGTGATGAATTTTCGCACCTAAAATTTGTCAAATCACTGTTTTACCGAAGTGACCTTCTAAATTGCACATTCTCATCAGAATGTATTGTTGTAAAATGTGCGATGCAAATCCAAGTAAGCCTCAAAATTTGGAATTTCAAAAATGAAGTCAAATAGAAGAAAATCTCAAGTGTTAGTCAATATCAGTTCTGAAAAAATCTTTTGAAAACCTTTTCACAAAAAGTTCAAAGAAGAAGGAATTCACTGAATTTTTTTTTATCTCTTTTGATGACGTTGGATTAATAGTCCCATATTAACTTTGCCTGTGCTCTCTCAATGGGCTTCCAGCAAATCACGAATCCAGTGACTTTATGACGAGCAGACGCGAGGTTGTTAATCACATTTATTCAGTGCAGAACTGGCTGACGTTCCCGCCCTTTCGGCATAGGTGGGGCAGAAGCACTCTAACGAAAACTTCACAGGTAACCTCCAGCCTTGCATCGCTGTTCTAGACCAAGAATAACCTCTAAGCAAGATGAGTGAACTTTATTAGGGTCACTGGCAATATACCTGGCTACTAATTCTAATATTACTGCTATGAGCGTTATTATTATTATCGTTAGTGTAGTATTTTTCACTAATCCTGCCGTACATCGTTCAGTTGACAATGAGTTTAAAAAAGTTCATAAGCATAAACTGCATGACAAGTGCAGAATGGAATACCTTTTCGTCAACATTCTGCGTGTCGCTATTCAGGATAAGCTTATCAACATTCACAAATTGACAATTAGGCCATTTATCGTGAATAAAATTGACGAAATTTGATCCAATAAATCCACATCCACCAGTAATCAGCACGTTACGCGGATTGTATCTCATCCACTGCAAACGGAGTATCACAGTTTGGAAATAATATAGCTCACATTACATACGAGAATCGTTTGGATGCAAATGATTTCCAATCATTAGACATTTTGAAAGCGAATTGATTCCGGTTTCATTAGCTAAGTTATGAAGAATGTTTGGAACGTTGCATGGAATGAGTGTACATGAAATGTATAGAGCGGGTGAAGTGAACAGTGTTGATTAAATTCGTCCACGTATCCTACCATATATATTTCCTATCTATAAATCAAATGGAATATACTTCCCCAACAAGTAAGAATACTGCAACAATATCCAAAATCTGTACTTATGATGAAGTAACTACTGCAAGAAAAATTAACAGTTGCGTTTCTGTGCACCATTTCCCTTCAACGACCATGGATTCATCTATTAATGAAAATATGGATGAAAAACCGAGACAACTGTTAAAAGCAGATTCAAAAAAGGATTGCTCAAGATTATCATTGTGTTCTGTTCGGAATATTTCGGCTGTCTGGAAGAAATCACCGGCGAATCATTAATGAGTAATTGATGCTTTATTATCATACTTTATCAGAGGTCAAAAGAGAATTAGTGATTAGTGTTTACATGCGACAACTCAGTAAATAAGATAAGGAGCATTATTTGACATAAACACAATCTAATTCAAGTGGCCAGTGGATTCAGTCGACTTCGATGCACTCGTGGAGTTTGACGACGACAGGTCAAGGTCTAGACGTCATTCGCCTTATTGATTAGGTCTAAAAGTCACTGATGAGAACGTGGCTTCGTCCTTTTGTTTGAAATGGATTTTGCTTGAACACTTGCAAAAGAATTAATAAGTCCTTCATCTAATCTAATGAAATCAATTACCTTCGCATTAATTTTCGCAGCAAATTCGAATGAACACGATTTTCAACCCACAATCTTATGAAGCTCAATAAAAATGAAAATCGATACTTTACTATTTCCTCAGTGCCAACATCAAGGATGTAGTGAATAGAATAAAGAGCACTCGACTCCGTGCTCACCTTTTCGATTCAGTTGTTATCTGTGCTTTAGCAATACATTAGACACCTGTCGATACGTAAGCAGGACGAAGGATCACTTGGCGTTGTCGAAAAATCAATGCTAGAAGTATTCCGCACCTCGAAAATGAGAGAAAGGATTCGAGGTTCTGACCTACGTTAACGATTAAAAATTGAGGATGCCGTTCTAATTTTTTCTTGGCTTCTACATCATCCGTGAGCGATCAGTTGATTTTCTTTTCTATCTCTGCTTTTGATTTTGGCCTAACACCTTCTCCAAATCAATTGATAGGAAGCCTGGCCGAGGATCCGTCGTCGAAACCCACTTGGAAACAACATAATGAAGACCTGAAGAAGCCTTTGCACGGTTACGTTAGGAACCAAGGAATATAATATGCATGACCACAATATACCATATGGAATATCTGCTCGGGTCCGCACAAATAGTGAAGACGGACCATCTAAGTATCTAAGTGACTAAGTTCTACATGACAGGTTATGGAAGATAAGGTGAGGCGAGAACATTATGCGTTTTTAACGACAACTGATAGATGAGAGCCGTTATGGACTGGAGTTCTCGAGATGTCAAAGGGACCACAGGAAGACCGCCAATTCGATGTTCTGATGTCTTCATAAAAGTTCAGAAGAAAGACATGATGTTCAACAATCCCCTACTGCGAACAGCACCCATTGGGCTACTCTTGCGCTAGATATGTCATATTGGAATTTTCACTGGTGCATATCCGAGTTACTCGACCACCAGCGGGACGACTAAAAACTTTAATTTGCAGTTATACAGTAGAAAAAATTATCGACTAATAAGTTTGATCTTAACTACTATTCGAAAACTCCTCTAAGTCAAGTTCAATATTTGTATCTCAACTGCGAGTTCTGTTTACAGATTCAGCTAGGTGTAGTACTAACAGGGTTTGAGAGAGAATATATTAACGACCATCTAACAGTATGATCACGGAAATTATTAGGTGGGTACATCAGTAGCTGCAATTCATGTAATGTTGAAATACGCCGTTATATATTGTAATATATGTTTTTCATAGGTGTGGTCATGTTATACACTAATTTGATGCGCATTTCTCGCTTCATGTTTTGTTATTAATGTCGAATTATACAGCATACAGCAAGTATAATTGTTAATTTTGAATTTATTTGGACTAAGGAAGGTTGTTAGACAAAAAGTAAATCTAAGCGACTTTTCTAAATCAAGTTCAAAATGGGTGGTAAAGTGGCAGAGACAACTCGCAGCAACATTTACTCATATGGCCCAGGAACTGCTAACGAACGTTGAACGCAGTCGATTCACCACGCTTCAAGAAGTTTCGTACGGGAGACGAGAGCCTTGCAGATGATCAGCGTAGTAGCCGGCCATGGGAAGTTATCTGAAGTCATGGAAAAAGGAAATTCAAAGCTGATCCTCTTAAGACTACATGAGTTGTAGAAGAACTCAACGCCTAACACTTTACTAATCTTGCCACTTGAAGCAGATTGTAAATGTACGTAATTCAGAATTCAGCACGGTCTTAAGCCACAATTATTTTTGCATAAACCAAGTAGAAGCTGTGGTCAGTCGAGATTACCCTATTCTGTCTGACTGTTACTCGAAAGCTCAACGAATCATTTTTCCAATTTTCTATGTAACAGTATGATTACACCCGCAAGATATTCTTATCACGACATGCATGATTCAATACGATATATTTTACTATTGATTACTTTGAGTCAGTGCTTTCTTCTTGAGCAGGCAGGAGTTTGTTAATAATGGCGGTGATTCAACAGTGGTGCTCATAAGAACGAAGTAATTTCTAAAACTCACTTATTGATTAATGAGTCAATGATTGTTAAGATTTATGATGCAAAGTCGGTCTCGGGAAAGAATCACTAGGTTATATTTTGCTAGAGATTTTTATTGTGCTGCTCTTAAATTCCAAGAATGCTGAGTGATATGTGGAACTTGAACCTCAGGCAAGAGTTGTACCTACCTTTCACTCGTAATCCAACTTGAGTTCAAAGTTTTGCATATCGCTCAGTAACCATGGCTACTAAACTATATTGCTCTTCAAAGAAAAAAAATCGTTAGCAGTTGGTGTAGTTCTCTCACGGCACTAGTTTGCCCACCCTATTTTAACGAATGGATATCACAAGCACTTTTTCGGGCTGGGTCAACTAGTGTTGTATACTGTTCTGTACATCAGTCGAGATGGTGAATGCTTTAAATAAAAAAAAGTAATGATGTAATGGTTAGAGATTAGTGGTCAGAGGTGTGAGCAACACACACGTGTTAATTGATTCGTTTTATGCCTTGCAATCGTTTTTGAGCCACACGTGTCAGTGGTCTGTTGATCAGGGTTGACTTATAGAGCCCGATACACGTGTTTCCGTCTTGCGATCTCGTCAGTCGGGCAGTTATGGGTGCTCCAGTCCTCACACTAAGAGTTAGCAACAACGAACGCTTTGCACTCTATCTCCAGTGAAAAACACACCCAACACAGAATGTTGTACACTCGATTGCTCGTGGCTAGTAAATTCAATATATCACAACTTTCGTTTCGAGTATTTTCTTAAGACCACAGCTCAAATTTCAATATGTTTCGCAATCACTTTTGAGCCACGCATGTCAGTGGTGTGTCAAACACGGCTGACTTATAGACGACTGACATGCGTGGCTCAAAAGTGATTGCAAGGCATATTGAAATTTGAGCTGTGGTCTCAAGAAAACACTCGAAACTAAAATTATGATATATTGATTCGTTTTATTTGTCTGCGAGAATAGCAGCATTCACTTCATACATCGGCATGTCACCGCAACTCATTCAAAAGGTCGCATATCATTTAGTCATCTCTAAAGACGTCTAATAGGGATGAATATGAAGTACATTCCTCAGAGATTAATCATCTCGCGAGAGCATCATGCACGATGTGTATGGAGTAGAGCAATGATCACTGCGTGCCTATATTGTGAATACAAATATCAATAATAAAGACTATTTGAGTCTATCGAAATTCCCTTTGTTTGGCTAATGTTCTGTTGTTAACACAAGAAACCGTGAATATTGATATCACATTCTGAACACCCTACTGATCATACATTGACTACATTATCTCATTGAAATGCTTTGTGTTAATGCTCATGCAATATGTCTTCAGATATATTGACGAACGTAAAGAATTTTGCTAATCTGCAAATTTCTTCTTTCTCTTTCTGCAGTTTGACGATCTCACATTAATATTGGGTTGTTTCGTAATTTCTTTGCATATTGACGTTTTTGTTAACTCAGTTATTATTTATATGGATCAATGAGGCTGGCGATAAAAAAGTCGGTGAGGTCACTTCTGAGCCGGTTGTAGTCCTTGAATCTTCTCTCCCGCTGATGCTGCTTAAGAGAGCGGAAGAGACGATAATCCTATGGAGCAATATTACGGTTATATGGTTGATGTAATACCGTCATTCAGCCCAGTTTCTCCAAAATGTGACAAATCGCCATTGCAATGTGCCCGGTTGAGTTCTATCATGAAGATGGACGACAACAAGTCGTTTCGGGCACTAGCAATGTTAGGAGCAAGTTCTAGGATTGATCTCCAGACGTCAGTATTGATTCTATACTTGATGTGCAGCAGTTCACGGTATAACATGCCTTGACAATCCGTGAAAAGACGAGATCTTAATTTTCCAAGCATAGAATGCGAACTTTGTTTGAGCTGGCAGGTCTTTACAACAAGACAGCCAATAGGCCTCGCATATTGCCCTCGTAATAGACCTAAGTTTCGTTTTCAGTGATGATCGACTCAAGAAATTTCTACCTGGACTTTCGCAGATAGTAACACGTGCAGTGCAATCTTAGTTCGTAGTCAGTCATAAAGGGACGTCCATAGAGGTATCACTTTGTGGTAGCCTATTTCATTTATATGGCGAGTGATTATTGCTACGGTGCGATAGCCAAAGCTTCTAGAACATTCTCCGACATACCACAGCCTTTTAGAAATCCCGAATTGAAGTAGAAAAAAAAAATTGAATAAAAAGGTAGTATGGAAGCAATTATGAGGTATCCAAATATATTTTGGGTTTAATCTTACTAAGCACATGGTAGCCGACCCAACTACGGTCTCTGATTTTGGAAACCCTCATCATTCTTGTCTCCACAGGATCGCTGAGTAGGATTTCGTCCATAAAGGGCAAAATAGTGTTCAGTTTCATAAATGATTGACATTGTAGTTGATTTTACTTTTTGAATTGATTTTAATTCATTTTAAATTGCAGATCAACTGTTACTACTTCCTTTGGAAATGTTCGGATGGAAAAAAGAACAGATGAAGACCAAACGTTCAAATTTGATGAGTAGCATGTTTTATATATTCACCTTGTTGATTCGCTAGCCTTCTCTTTTTATAACTCTAACAAAACTCATCGACAGGCTTCTGTCATGAATCATTTTGTTAGCCGTTGCGGTTAAAAATCAGCATTACCACATGAACTTTTCCAGAGCACTTTCTAATTGAATAGAATTACTTTTTGCCAATTTTTGTCCACTTGGGAATTTTTGTTGGACTTTACACCAACTTCTCAAAATATGTCTGATAAAGATGATGAAATGAACTCTCTATTACGACGATGAGTCGAGCTTTTCAATAAAACTTCTTAGATTTGAAAAATGGGAGATGTCAATGCAGATCAGACCAGTCGCTTTACAGAAGTACTTCGCGACAGAATGTACCATTGTCGATAGAATCGTCAATTGACGAGCATGTCATCACATGATGGGAAATTTTCGATGAGTCACTACACCTTAACAACATTGATGAAAAACCGTTTATCACTTCTACTGAGCCTGCTTCTCTTTGAAAAGCAACTCATCATCTTTAATCTTGAACGGAATCACTAAAATTGTGTTCTACCTACCTACGTTGTTCAGACTGTTTTCTAGTTTTTCACAACCCTATAAGCCCTAACTTTAGTGAGATGTATAGGTGACCTCCACTAGTCGCACGACCTCCGAGTCTTGTAACTTCTATGAATTATGATTTTTTTCAGCGATCCTTTTATAATTTTCAAAAGCAATTCATCCAGAAGATCGAATATTCCTTAAAATAGAGTGTTGTAAATCAAATCCAACAATAGTATGAAAGCTCGGAATGTTTTCATGGAGTGTACTTTGATTCCTATCAATACAACCTCGCTTCATCTGTACCAAAATTTTGAATTTCCTTTGGCAAGTACTAGTTTGACAATTTTTTCTTCTTTTCACGTGCAATCTTTTTTTTACATCACCCAAAAACTTCCATTTGATCGACTGTGTTTTTAACGTGCCATAAACATTTTGAATGTTGAAACAGTCAATTTAAAAACAATGTCTGCATGATTAGCAATAGCCGTAAGACATCGAATGAAAATTGGTGAAATCACAATACAACGTGGTTGTGACCGAATATGTTTAGTGAACCCCTATCTTCAGGGGACTAATCGGGGTGGTGTGGCTCTGGTGAGGAGGGCGAGACTGACGAAACGTGCGTAAGCCACTGATAAATCAACGTCGGAGAGGCCCAAAGCAATCTCTCAGCCGGAGAAAATTGCTATGAACTTTGTTTGCAACTTTTTTTATGCTCCTGCGCATGTATTAACGTCGATAACCATTGGATGAGTCAATCCGCTACTTATACAATCTTCGTCCGTTCCTTGAGCATTCTAAAGCTTTCAGTTTGCCGCTAGCACTCGAGCATGACAACCTTTTCATATTTAGTATAATGGGCAACAGACTACCTACTGAGATTATCTTGAAGCTTTTCAGTGCTGCTTGAATATGTTCGTAGGTAATTCTGCACTGCACTAGGAAATGGCACATATTCATGGGAGAAAATCTGTAATGCCTTTTAAGCTGCTACTATTAACTCTAATGCAAGTTCTTAGTTGTCATGGTACTGAATACAATCGGCTTACGGTAAAAAACATAAAGTTAACGATTTTCTTCGTAAGAGTAGATAACAGAGCAGCCCCGAAACATCTCTGAAGGTAAATTTAATCATGAAAAAGGTATGATGAATTTGGGCTCGGCAGATAGGATAATTCCTTATAGATCTTAGATAATGAGTGAGATCAATAGAGCGGAGGCGTTTTCAGGAAATTAGCACAAAACATCAAGAGCTGTAGTATTTGCATTTGGTACCAATAATAGTGGTGGCTTTATCTTATTCTATAACGTGATAGTTTACATTTCACGAATAGTACTCGGGATAGTGGTCGAGTTAAGGGCTGAGATTCCACATCTTTACGCTTGATTGTAAGGCTTATTAATAGACTACCACTTCTTTAGAAACCTAGATAAAAGATTGCCTGTTTTCCATCGAAAGTCGGTATATAAAATTTTCGACAGTTCTATTCTATCAAACGATACAAACGTGCAAGTTAAATGGCTTCTTAGCTCGCAAAAAGTTGAGGATAATTAACCTGAAATAGTTTCGGATGAAGCTAGGATTCAAGAAAACATTGTAGCTTTTCGAGTCTCCGTCCGAATAATGATATTTCTTTTTGGTAACATGTCGATGATTTTGATGTAAGTAAAAGTGTATCGAAACTGAAAGTACCACAGAAAATTTTCCTGGACCTCAATCAATGATGATTCAATGTACAGAAAAAAATTTCACATCTATTATCTTATTTCGCTGATCAAAATTTCCATCTGTATCACATTCCGAAAAACGCAACGATCCATTTTGAGGGGACAAAGCACGATTAATTTCTGCACAGCCAACATTTTACCAAACCCCTGCGAGCTGTTCTGTTACAGTGTTCAATAATTTTCTAATTAAACTCATGCTTTCACAAGCTTCTGGGTCATTCGCGCTATCAAGCATACAAAAATGACATTAGCAAAAGATGCTTTTGTTTGAAGAAGACCACTTATTACGGAGATATGCTGCAGATAGCAGATGTTTCTCGTTTTGTTCTTTGCTGACTACTCACTACGCCGCACATTCCCTTTCCAAAGAAAAAAATTGCGAGACAACCAGCTGAACAGTGTTAATCATCCTTTCGCTTGTTTTCTTAACGCACTGAACACATCGCTGTGTGTCGATATGAGATTCGCTCACATAAGTCCTCCCGTGGCTACTTTTAGTAACCGCAGTGTGAATAATACATTTGTTTCTTCAGAACAGACCGCTGTTCTCCACATTCTATTTATTTTCAATCCATTTTTTGTCAGCAACATTTCTATGTTCTCTAAGAATGTCACTGAGATTGACGATGTGCTAAATTAAGTTCACGGTACACTTAAAGAAGGTAATTGTCAGGTAAAAATGGAGCGGTATCTGCAAAAAGTAGCTGAAAAACGTCAGAAGATACATCGATATGTTATTTTTTGCTAATATCAAGAAAGCACAGTGAAGACATTGTGCCCGCAGATAAGTGAATGAATATATAGACGACGGTCATGATAGGATCAAATGGAAGACTGCATTCTTGACAAAATACTGGAGGTGAACTGGGTAAATGAGTTGCGTGTCCCTATAAGGAATCATTTGTGCCCTAAAACATTTTCCGTCTAACACGTTCAGAGCTGTATGATTCATAATAGGTGATACCACATACGACGACAAAGTGGACGTCACTTCATACCACACCCTACGATGAATGTGCTAGTTTGCAAATCTCGTTATACATTTCTTCTTGCAACTCAGTAGTGGTCTCGTTAAGAATTTTCTCGTTAGAAACTCTTTAGGGACTAAAACCAGTTGCCCTTTTTTGTTGATCAGAGTGAAGTTTACAATGTTGTTTACGCTTTGCTACTATTACAGGTGGTACTATCAAACATCTTCTCAGCTTGGTTGGCTACATGTGGACATGTTCCCAGGCGTGTATTCACATTTCAAGGTAGCATCGATTCTTAGCTACTGCGAGACGGTAAACTTCAAGAAAGGCAGATTGTAAACAGAGTCCTTGCTTATACGTAGATAAATATACATCTCATACGAAATTTGATAGGATACTGTTCAGATGAAATAGTCTGCCTGGATGTTTTCAGCTTTTTCGAGGTTCAACACATCAGTGGCTTACGTAAATTTCGGCAGACTCTCTCCTATCATCAGGACCATTCGCAGCGTAGTCGTCATTTTTGTGATTGTGAGGACGGTGAAACGTGTTTCGATCAAGCCAACGAGAAATTGTGGTTTTCACCACTTTTTAGTTAGTGGCCTACGGCTATTACTAAGCAATGAATCGGAAGGTAGTGTTCGCTCAATTACAACTCGGAAGCAATCCGCTACTTATTTTTGCGTTCGGACTTCGCTTTGGCTCATCTTTTCTTGTGTCTTTCTCGCACCCTCCCTCTCTCACACATCGCAAATTTTTGCCTCAGTAAGAAAATTCAATTTTCGGTTGCTCTGCATGTTTTTTACTAAAAACATTTTTGCAAGGTGCGAATGAGCATTGACATCCCTTTCCCCACTAGATATCTCTCATAGCATTCCTTTAGTTTCTGCTTCGACTTTATTACTAGTAATGTGTTTATATAGACATATGTAAATATATATACATATATGTAGAAATACATATGTATATATACGTATATATATATATATATATATATTTGACATCAACGCTGATGTGATTCACACGTCTTACTTTGGAAGAGAATAAGCTCGATAAGCTAACTCGATAAGAATAGGAACTAAGAATAAACTCGATAAGAATAAGCTTACTTTGGAAGATTACAATAAAAACTTTAAGATTCTTGAATTTTCTTCGCATTTTGTGATAAAAAAAACTCACTTTACTGCTGCTGAAATGCCAACATCTTCCTAGTGATCAACTAATGCCGCTATTGTCTTCCTAGGTGTCGCAGTGATCTCAGTCATGTGTTCATCGTACAATTAGCTATTCTACTCGGCGCTGTGCAGAAATTGAGAAGTTCAATGAGATAAGTTAAAAACTTTGAAGACAGAACGAACAAGAGAAGCTCATCCAACATTTATCTTTTGTGTGGCTCTTGAACAACTATTACTTCTGAAAATCTTTCAAAATCAATGTTACTTCCGGAGCAATTGATGAAGTTATTTGTCCGAAGCGACTTATTCACGACTGGGCTCTTCGTAGTCGCTATAAATTGATTTTCATGTGGTATACCCTGTAGCCGAGAGCACGTGACGGAGTGGTTAGAGGTGCCCTGCGTCGCACACGAGGTCAATGGTTCGATCTCGCGCTCATGGCTCACCAAGCCATCCATCCCTCCGGGGTTGGTAAATTGGTACCAGACAGGTCTCAGACTTGTCTGGGAGGATAAGCAGCACTGACTCGGTTCAGCGGGAGGCCTCCGCGAGTCATTGTAAAGGCCACATATGCATTCAGTCACCTCAAACGAAGTTAGAAATCGAAGACGAATGCATGGCGCATCCCTCAGGGATTGATCAACGCCGAGAGCTTTATCCTTTTATCCTTTTATACCCTGTAGCCACGGACCTCCCTCTTTGTGGAATCCCGCCGTGTTAGTCGCGAGGGCACGTGGCGCGTCCCCAGGTGGTGGTTAGGGAAATAAAAGGCGAACCAAAAGCGACCGTGTGCTTCCCACAGACGCAGGTGGATTCAGGGAAGACTAACCCTGCTTCTGCAGCGCCGACTTGACAAAAACTCTGTTTCTACGAGTCAAGTCGGCCAAAAGTCTGCAATCAAGCGGCTGGGAAGTACATGGGAGGCGGTTAGGAGTCGCCTCCAACAAATAAGCTCCTCCCGCTCCTCCGAGAGAGACTGGCAAGCTACTCGTGAGTACCCAACCCCCACGTTTAGAGCCTGGCAAGCTATACGTTGGGTATCGAAATGCCAAAAACAGCAACAAATATGGGCCTCATTCCCCTGACACCGAAAGAGCCCCTGGTACGGCAGCGCCATGTAGGACGAGTACGGAGAGGCTGCTAAAATCTCAGGGCCGAACTAGGCTGCCAAGATCGAAACGGACTAAAATGACGGTCTGTACCTACAACGCAAGAACCCTTGCTCACCAATCCGCTGTAGAAGATCTATTGATTCAAGCAAGAAGAATAAGGTACGACGTCATTGGCCTGGCTGAGACGAGAAGGCGCCATCCTTATCACACTGTTTATGATACCGGAGAAGAACTGTTCTTTGGTACATGCGATCGCAGAGGTGTCGGCGGCGTTGGCGTCCTCGTCAATTCTAATTTGACCGTAAACATTGATTCGTCTGGATAACTATCAAACCCGTATTGGACGATTACGGCTGGAACGATGTGGTTCTATGCCGGCTTTGACCATCTTCGTTGCTTACGCACCAACATCAAGCTATGACGAAGACGAAGTCGAAGCGTTCTATATGGACCTCGAAAAATTCTTCAGAGAAGATCATACATTCTTAAAGGTCATTGTCGGAGATTTTAACGCAAAAACTGGACCTAGAAGAACGTCTAAAGAACGTCACATAGGGACCCACGGACTAGAATGGAATGAACAGGGTGAGAGGCTATCTGAGTTTATCATGAAGACCCAAACCATCCATGGTATCTCGCAATTCCAAAAGCCTCTTTCTCAGCGATGGACGTGGGAGTCTCCCAATGGAGAGTACCATAACGAAATAGATCACATCATAGTAAAGCGAAGGTTTTGCCTGACCGACGTCGCTGTTGTTCCTAAGTTCTACACGGGATCAGACCATCGCCTCCTTCGCGCAACGTTCCGATTTTCGAGGAGAGGAGAGAAAACCGCTAAATTCAAACAACGAAGTCCCAGAACTACCATAAACTGGGATGTATTCAAATCACTAGTCGGCTCTTGGGAAGATACCGTTGTCGACAACATCGACGAAGAATACGATCGACTCGTTGAATATCTTCACGTTGGCGCTAAAAAAGCCGAAAGTCCTAAGGTCACGAAGAGACGCTTGTCTTCGCAGACACTCAAGCTGATACGTCAACGTGGAATCGCACGAGATACAGGCAACTGAATCTTAACGACCGAACTTGCGAAACGCTGTAGAGAAGCGAGAAAAGAGACCTTAAAGAGAGAAGAGCAGCAGTTATGGCAGAAGCTGCAGAAGCTGGGAAGAGCATTCGCAAAGCCCAGCGAGGTTTCGCCAACTATAAGACCAAGATGATTGCACTCCGATACCCTGACGGGACAATTACAGCTTCGAGAAAGGCTATGGAGAAAATCATCCACCAATACTACTCGGATCTCTTCGCTAGCCATGCCCTCTTACCGTCATATAAATTGAAAGAGGACGAATATGTCGTCCCACTGGTCCTACCTTCCGAAACCCGACATGCTATATCGTCGGTGAAGAACAGAACAACACCCGGTAGAACACCTGAAGAACCCTCATCTGCCGCCAGTTCTCATCAACACCCTGGCTCGGCTCTTCACTCGCTACCTGTCAGAATGCAAGGTCCCTTTTCAATGGAAAACCAGCAAGACCGTATTGTTGTTCAAAAAGGGAGACCTTCACGACATAGGCAATTATCGCCCAATCTGCTTGCTGTCCGTTGTCTATAAACTCTTTACTCGAGTCATCCTAAACAGGATTGACAGAACACTGGACGAAGGACAGCCATGTGAACAAGCAGGGTTCCGAAAAGGATTTAGTACCATGGACCACATCCACACGATTACAAGACTCATCGAAGTTTCACGAGAGTACAAACAACCACTCTGTCTCACTTTCATCGATCTGAAGAAAGCCTTTGATTCAGTGGAAACTGAAGCGGTTATAGAGGCTGTGGATAACCAGGGCGTCCCTACTCGGTACATAATGATCCTTTTTGAGCTTTATAAAGATTTAACGACCAAAATATCTCCATTCTACAACAATATCACCATTGACGTAAGAAGAGGAGTTCGACAAGGCGATACAATTTCGCCAAAACTATTCACTGCCACCCTACAAAACGTCATGCGAACATTAGAATGGGACGAAACCGGAGTGAAAATTGACGGTCGACAATTAAACCATCTTCGCTTTGCTGACGATATCGTTCTCATAACACCAAACATCAGCCAAGCGGAACGTATGTTGACCGATTTCGATAACGCCTTTGGAAAGATTGGTCTTCAACTGAATCTAACGAAAACAATGTTCATGAGGAGCGGATGGATTTCTAATGCCCCATTCACGCTCAACGGAACGACAATCTCCGAATGCTCCAGTTACGTCTATCTAGGTCGTGAAATCAATATGATGAACGATCTAGCTTTAGAGTTGAGCAGGAGGAAACGAGCGGCTTGGGGAACGTTTAAGAGCATCGAAGATGTAGTGAAAAGGACAAAGAACATCCGACTCCGTGCCCAACATTTCGACTCGACAATTATCCCTGCCCTAACGTATGCAGCAGAATCCTTGTCGCTACGTAAGCAGGATGAAAGATCATTTGCCGTTATCGAACGCGCAGTCGAAAGGTCGATGCTAGGAGTATCGCGTATCTCGCAAATGAGAGAAAGGATCCGAAGTTCCGACCTACGTCAACGATCAAAAATCAGAGACGCCGTTCTACACGCCAGGATATCGAAAATAAGGTGGGCCGGACACGTGATGCGCTTCAACGACAACCGATGGATGAGAGCCGTTACCGACTGAATTTCTCGGGACGTCAAGTGCTCTAAAGGAAGACCACTGACCTGTTGGTCCGATTTCATCACGATATCGATAGAAAAAGATATGATGCTCAGCGAATCCCTAGAGCGAGGAGGACCCACTGGGCCACTCTTGCACGCGATAGGGAAAAATGGAAGAGTTGCTGGTACCCGCTCGAGTCACTCGACGATCAACGGGACGACAGATGATACAGGTGACAGGTGACAGGTGATACCCTGTAGCGCATGAATAAATTGTCTAGAGTGAAGAATTTTTTCTCTGAACCAAAGCTAATATGAGAATTTGATCAGCAAGAAACTCTTGACAAACCACACTTTTAACAATAATCTGGCATCTCATTGCCGAATAATCAAGAATAAGACGCGAAACCTACATTACGATGTGAAGGGTGCTTGTCAATATTGCGTGGCATGAAGATTCAATGACATATGATTTAAAAGTGGTTATTCTTTGTATGCAATTGCGAAACCGTCAAAGTAATGCCAGTTAAAAGTATGGATTCCGTTTAGTACCAATCTATGAGTACACTCTTTATCAAAACTTCAACGTAGGAATGTGGATTCGAAATTTCTCAAAAGGTTATGCATAATCGAGTGACTGTGATAGACTATATGGACATTTTATCAACGAAGTAACTATAATTAACATCGGAGACCATTCACTCAACTCTGCTCAGAACGTTTCGTACTTTCATGTACTAGTTTTTTGACCGAAGCCCTAGAAAGACGTATCGAGAAAACTCCTTTTGCCTAGGTAACGGTCAATTACTGGCTTGCTCTGATTCTCTAAGTTGTTACTCTGCATTTTTCAAATATTACTATTTCTAATTCATATTTCTCCTTTAAAACTTCTAAGCTGTCAGCTTCGTAAAATATGCTCCTTTTAACTGAGAGAACTGGACGATTAACACATTAATAGCAAACACCTATAATACCCCTATATTCCTTGAGTACCTCTAACACCTATACTCCTTTTACTTATAATACCTGTAATCTTTATATTCATCAACTGACCCGAACATGCCCCACTGAAATTTGCACTTGTCTTCGATGTCGACCTAAACTGCTCAGTGTCCTTTATTCATTTGAGAGCGAAATGCATTATATTTTTTGTTTGAGTTTCTTTCTCTTCATTATCTTGAACGAAAGGACATCCAAGCAAACACACCCATTCATGGATGGAGTGGATATGAAGGCTGTAATTCATTCCTCTGCACCATAGGCAAAGAATCATGCATCAGGGTAAAGTACATGGTGGCTTTTATTCGTGCTAGATACCGTATCCTTCAGCTTAAAAAAACGTTCTTGCGTTTTTTCAAGCCCTCAGTCAGACGTAAATCTTTACGTTGATCGTTGGTGTGCAGTTTTTCTGATGTTAATTCTGAATGAGTATCAGAGAACACTTTCTTTTACTGGGTGCTTCTTCACACTCTTGTCTTTTTACACTCAACTACAAAATTGTCTTTAATATACTCATAAAGATGTCGAGCAAGTGATAATATTCTACGCATACGCCCTAATGACAGCCATGTGTAGTTCGCTCAAACACCATCTCAACTACTCTACTGACAACCATAATGCTTTTTTCTCATATTTTCTATTGAAATCATCTGCTTCGTCTCTACCAAAGCTCACAAATGTAGGACCACTTATTTCTATCTATGATCATTTGTCTTCCTGCCATAAATTCAATTTTATTCCTCTGTTTGCACGACATCTCTTCGCAGAGATGTCCGGTATCAATTTGTCAATCACATAGGACTCAATCAACGAGGCATCGGAGGATTCATTGGCCTGGGTCGAGGCGTAGAAACAACTCCTCTTGTCAATCACAAAGAGCTTAATCAATGAGGGATCCTCGGATTGACTGACTCGGGTCGTGGTGTCGTAACAAGGCCTCACCGTGCTACGAGCGGCATTTCACCTCTTGGTTTCCATCCAGCAGTGTCATATATTGTCAGTTACTTTGAAACCTTTATAAATTGGAGATTAAAGATAAAGATTTCGGTATGGATTAATCCCTAAGAGATACACCTTGCGTTCGACTTCATTTAGCGTCGTTATCGGTGACTGAAAGGTGATTGGATGTATTTTTAGTCTTTGAAATGATTTGTGGTCACCAATCGATGTGACATATCGGTGTTTTGATCCTTTCGACAAGTGTAGCAATTTATCAACCTCTGTAGAATGGAGGGACGATTGGCACGCTATACTCTAGATCGAAGCAGAGACTACGTATTACCCGTATTGCGAGTCACCTCTAACCACTACGTTACCTGCACTTTTGTTATCACTTTCTTATTTAGCTGACAGTCAGTCGTTCACTGAGATTATTCACTGTAGCTTGTTCAAAAACTCTCAAACAACGAGCGAAACTCTAGTCTATGGAAGAATTCGATTTTTCTATTTTTGGACTTGCAGCTCTATTCTCTCATTCATTTCTTTTAACAGCACTTTTTTTCCGTTTTGCGTTGTTGAAGGATGGGTGTGGCAAATGGATTCTTCAGTGTAATGAGCAGCATATGGCGTTTCTGTTTACTATTTTCAAACCACACCCGTCAGATTTGACTATTTGGGTTAGAAACGCCGTAATTTTCTTGAGCTATTAATTTGCATGAAAAAATTTGGATTAACTTTTGAGGACTGTGAAGATAATTTCCCAACAACTGCTATCTTTGTGTGTTTTATTAGAGATCTTGAAGCTTTTCTTCATGTCTCACTGCTGTTAAGAACATACTTTTCGAATCTTAGCACGTGAATGTACAACGAATTCAACTGACACAGTCGATAAAGTCGACCTATATTTACCCACTGAATTATTATCCTCATACAGTTCCCTTCATTTATGAATATCCATTCACTTGGTCCTAAATACGGTACATTTTTTGAGAAATTTTTCTCTGCATGGACGGATATCTGATGTTATGTGGATCGCGGTAGTTTTGCATCCACTTCGTGTCCTCATTTCCATATTCTACGAAGGTTCGGAATTCGTTGATCCATTTGGTTGCTACCTGAGGGTTTTTGGTCTTCTTTATGGATGTCGCTGAGTGCCGCTTACATCTGTTCTCGCTGGAATGGAATTCTGGGCAGTTTTGCAAGCTGTTACCAGATTTTCTTACATATGCAGACGCAAGCGTTTGTTGAAAGAAAAAGCTCTTGATAACCGACGACTTTGTACCAAGGTACATACATCGGAGCGATGGAAGCCCTTATCCCAAGTAGGAGTTAAACCAGCTTTGTCAATGCTGAGGGATTTGTTTACCACGCCGCTACTCACCTCATGGGTCTTGTGAACAAACAACTCGTCATGTACTCGGAGAGTTCGATTACTTTTTTTTACTTCATTTACTTCTCTCGCTCCTTTTATGACTCTGTACTTAAATTCGTTTGTGTCTCTTTCTCTATCTTCACCTTTCTATTTCTCCCTGAAGCGAATGAAAATGTCAAAATTGTGGAATCACACTGGAGTGACTCAGATGGGCAGTGAACGGAAGGCTACGGTACCAATGATGTTTTGGTATTACTACACATTCCTTTGGTAACTGTTGACATAGATGTTTAACAGCAGAGTCTACCACTGCGTTGAAGCCACTTTGCATGCCAGTATTTATATTTCGGAGAACTTGAGATTTCCGTAATCACTCTTTCTTTTTGTCTTTCACTTTCTAAACTGATTGGAAATCAAGAAATGAACAAAATAGATCAAACAGCCAGAATGAACACCACATTCACAGAATAAGTGGACTATTCTAGTTTCGTAGTTTGAAATCCTGTGGTAGATCTCGTTTCACTTACATGAAAGAGATTTCAAGGATTATTCCCGTTGTCCGAACCCTGTTTCGTCCCTCGGGAAAAAACGCACTAATTGCTTAGGCTTAGGGTTACAAAAGTCATTCGATGGCTCAATTCACTGAAATTCAAATGATCTGCTTTATTTTCAAATTAGCCTATACATTGCATTTTTGCTGTAGGATATAAAATCATGTTTCACACTCAGGCATTCTTCGTTAGACAGAGGTTTATTTTCAGATTTCAATAAAATCTCGATAGCTTAAGTTTCGACGATTTCAGTGGTATGTTTGGTTTTTAGTGACGATTCTTTAATGCGCTGTAACAGCCAAAAGAAGATTGTGTTTTGCAAATCTTCGTCATTTTAGACATCCGCATTTTGTTTCGACCTCTGAGAAAAACGCGTTTCCTGGGGTTTTTTTGTTCGCAGTTTCCGTGACCCTTCGACAGCTGAAATCTCGCAGATTTTAAGAATGTACTTTATTTCTGAGTGGCCTTTTTATTGCGCCGTAGCAACAAAGTTAGAATCATATCGTGCTTCATATTCGAGCATTTTTCGCCGAACAAAAGTTTTCCCTCAAACTTTCAACGATCACTAATTGCCTAAATCTTGACGAATTCATTTGTATACATGGTTTCAGAAATGTCCTCTTATTACGCTGTAGCAACTAAAATGAAGATTTTGTTTCGCACTCGGTACGTGTTTTTTACTCCGGTATGGGATAGATAACGCAACGTGAGCTTCAGAATCCTAATTACATATCGAAGCAAAGAATGTGGCGCCGAGTGTGAAACGCAATCCTTCTAGCATCTACAGCGTAATAAGCAGCCTTCTTCAAAAACCAAGTATACGGCTGAAACCAACGAGATTTGAGATGTCGAATGATTAATCAAAATTTGAAGGAAAAGCGAAAAATTACAGCGAAAAATGCTTGAGTGTGAAGTAAAATTTTATTCTTACTGCTACAGTGCAATAAAAACTTTTCAAAAAATAAAGTACACCTTCAAAATTCCCCATGATTTAGGCTATCAAATGACTACCAAAACTCCGAAAAGAATCAAAAAACATGTTTTTTCAAGGGTTCGCAACAGTGTGCGGATAACGAAAAAAATACCTATCTTCGACTGAGGAAAGCTCAGGTTAGTCTCACTTACCTTCATCGACAAAGTGACTGCCCAGAGAATATTTATCTAAGGACCACTTGCTTAGAGAATTTTTCCGAGCTTAGAGAATTTTTTTCCGAACAACACATTTTCCTCTCAAAAATTGTCCTTTTTGATAGAGCATGAGTTAACAACATTTTCAAAATTATCATTTTTTTTGGCGTGAAAACAACTGTAAGTAAAATTATAATGTCTTTGAATCGCGATGACTAATGTTTCCCAAATCTCACAGTGTTTGAGAACCATTCAGTTAATCATTCATGTATGTTTCGAGTTCGAAAATTAATCATAGTTTGACTAATATTATGCTCGAAAAATTTGTTTGTAAAAGTTTTTGTCGAAACTTTCTTCATTGATTGCACATGTGACATATTCACTTTATTGTCAAAGCCCCCACTAGATCTAATCAACCTAATATCAATCGAAGAGTGACCGTAAAGCGGCGGCCTTATTGATGCAGTAGTAGCAAGCGCTTCGCATGCGATGGAAGGCGGGTTCAACTCCCGCCTGAGGTTGAAATTTTTGCGCACCACCCAGCCTTCTTAGATGAATATTTACAACAACATAACTACTAGAAAACAGCAAAAATAAGGAGTTAATGCAATATAAAACAATTGAGCCAGAAATCTGATTATCTAAAAATGAATGAATAGAAAAGCTCAAGCTTTGAACACAAAATCCTTTCTATTCCCTCTCTAGAACATCCAGTCAGATTTATGAATTGATCACATTCTGCCAAGTGTGCAATCCATCTTCGAATGGTGCGCGTTTTTCCTTCAGTTATTTTTGCAGTTGTCTGGAATTTTTGTCGTTCTCGTTATTCTTCACTATTTTTGTTTATAATATTGAGAGAGCATGTCGCACGGTGGTTACACATGCCCTGCAAAATTTACATATTTGGTTCTATTGCACGCCGTGAGCAAATCGAGTCCTTCATCTTACTGGAGCGTGCAGATTGATGGCACACTTGTCTGGAAGAATTGCAATACCGACTTTATGATATTAGTGAGCCATCGGAAGTCTTTGTATAGGCCAAACATGCATTCAGTCAATTCTATGATGCTACGATTAAAGTCGAATGCACGGCTCGTCATCTAGGCTTACTCTACAACGAATGCATTATTTTTTATCTTCAACGTTCCGTTTCCTTTTTTCTTCAATCACACCTTTCACAATATGAGAATTGTCGACCGATTGATTTGTCAATCGAAGAATCGTCCGAACACTTAATGTTCTGTGTGTTCTCCGAATCCTGTTTCGCACTAACCACTAATAGTGCTAGCTCATCAGCCAGTTTGCTATGCCGACATCAATTCTGCGTCCGCAAATAAAACGATGGCAACGAGTCTTGACAAACAAGTAAACGGCGTGTTTCATCGTATGTATCAATTGTCGTCGTAGAGTATTTTGGAGTTATTCTTTCTTATTTGTCTTCTTGAATTTGACCTTCACCAATTTACAAGGATTTCCATTTTACCGCTCTAATAGCAGTGTTATGATGGTATAATTATGAATTCAAGGATGCTGATGAGTATCTAAGGATGAGCAAATATGTGAACTTTGCGTGGGAGTTGGACTAGTGTTTCAACTATATAGGGGACGAGTGCTACCACTTCACTACCGAGGACACCGCTCTATTATCACTCTTCCGATGTTTCCCTGAAGATTTCACTTTCACTTTTAGTTGTGAAATTACGCAAGAACTACGGTTTTCTCTTTCCATTATAATTAACACAGTCGAAAACCAAGCCACCAAAGAATAAATCAAAGTAATTGAATTCATGTTACAGAAATTTCATTTTTTATTTACTGATATTTATGATCGAAATTAATCCGTTCATCTATCGTTACCTCTCAGTTTCTTCACTATCATCATGAATTCGTACATGGTTGCTCTTCAGCTTAGTCGTTAATAGTTTGCATAGTTAATTGGTATCGATTTCTGTTTACCCTTTGTAGTTTTGCTTGTCTTTAGGAATGTGTAAGTATGAATTCAAAAAAATTTTTATGGCTATAAATCCGTATGAAAGTATCCAATAAGAAACATGTGGGTCTTCCTTAGTGATTTTGCTGAGCTTGAAAGAACGAAAGATTTGATTTCCTCTATTCCAAAATCTAAAACAAGCTTCTATTTATTTGAAAACAGTACGTTCATTTGTAGGTCAATATACACATCTGACGATAGATATAGATCTAAACCGAATCGAAAAGAGCTCATATTACCACTAGTGACTTACTGAATACATGGCTACTGATCATTGTGCAGGTTATTTTCTATTTACCTAAAATAAGGCCGTGCATCAGCACTTAGAAGCAGAAAAAGCTGGATGGTTGGACTCGTTTCTTGTCTCTACCGCATCAGATTGAGACTCAGCCCTCTGTTGACTATAATCAGATTCTTGCATGGATGTGCTCCCATGTACGCGGATTACATTATGCACATCGATCGGACAAAAACCTTCCATCGAAGAGATGTTAAATGCATATAAAGCTGTTCCAATGAGATGAAACCAATATCCTCGGGGAGCTCATCGGGCTTCTCTCTCACTTGTATCTAACCACTTCCCTACAGATTGAGACTCAGCCCTCCGTTGACGATTTCAACGATTTGCACCTGGCTAGTTTCTCCCCAAAGGGAGTGAAATAAATTGCCTTGTTCCCAATGGTGTAATATTCATTGGCTTCGTCGAGCGAGCTGAGCACATTGGGCAGCACGTGCAAGCTGATGGGACACACATGGAGACGAATGACTGCAGCTCGAGTCAGTCGATGAATAGAGGCATTACTAGTGTTGCTACATGGATTTTCAGCCTGTGTCATACCTTCGACTCAAGTCAATAATGAAATTCATTGACGTATAAAAGGTATATGCTTATGACAATTGCAATGGAAACTGAAGTGAGATATGGAAAAGTACGAAGAATCACCCATAATGAATGATAATTGCTACATATGTATGCATATAATATGTATATATATATATATATATATATATATATATATATATATATACATCAAACTATATATATGTGCATGTATACACGTATATATACATACAGGTGGATGTATATGTATATACATCCGACTCAATTCATGGTTGCATGAAGAAAGCGATCGCGTCGCAACATTTGCTATGGTTAAGATATCTAGCAACTTTAGGCAAGTACATCAATAAACCACAGACGGCGATTTTTCATATCGAGGCTTCATGGAAAGGAAAGATGAGAAAGAAATTAAGAAAAAGCAGTTCCTAGGAAGGATGATGGTTTCTTTTGCAATCAGAAACTAAAAAGGCAATCGGGCAAAATCCATTACATTCAGTACGCATTTGCGAGCTATAGATCTCATTGCTATCTCAGACATCTCATTACATCAACTTGTTTATTAGAAGTTAAAAAAAAATTGATTGCCCATACAAATGCACTGCGATTTCTGGCCTTTAATCAAATTCTCCTAGAACTCGTCAGTTTCTGATTGTGTTACATATATTTTGCAGCCACATCTGGAATAACTAACCACAATTTCAATCTCCCCAACATTGATAGAGTATAATCCTCCCTTCATTACTATTTTTATTTCCTATTTATGAATCTAAATCTTCTAGTAATCATTCTAGATAAAGCTAACGATGTGAAGTCCTCTAGCCTCGGTGAAGCCTCAAAGAGGTTTCACAGATAATCGAAAGGAAGTTGAGCTATCTTATAACGGAAATTCTGCTATGATCGTTGATTCATGAAGACTCAGATTATGCAAATCGGCGAAGAATCTATGAATTCTCATGCTAAAAGAGACATCCGACTCAATAATTCATCCATCATGAGATTCTATTTAAGTCCACAAAGTTTCTAAGTGTGTGATTCGCTTAAACATGTTATAATGGTATATTTCACTGTTTTGTTTTTATCATATCTTTCGTTTCCAGTGTTTTCTTAAGACCACTGCTCGAATTTCAATATCCCTGGTTATTATTTTTGTGCCACGCATGTCAGTTGTCTATCAAATATCTACTTTGTTTTTTTTGGCCAACACGAGATTGTGCCGCATTGTTTAGTATTAAATCTTTTCATAAGTTTTGGTATAAGAGCAACAAACACCAAATTTATTAACCAGAAGTAACTAAAGTTGATTAAGCACATTCTTAAAAGTATACGCCATCAGCCTGAACACGTTTCTGACATCTCTCAAAGTGTTCTTAAGCAGTTTTAATCACTTCTGACTAGTGAATTTGGTGTTCAATGCTCTAGTGCCAAGACTTATGGGAAGAGCTAATACAATAGGATGACCTTTCGATGGTCTCGCCTTTGTCAGGCTTTTGTTTGAAGAGGCCAAGTTGATTGAATCCTTCAGCCGGATTTCTCCATGAGCAGATGAAGATGAAGCAATCATAGATCTTCATTCGCATAGCAAACAACTCCTTTTTAAACTTTCTGAACTGTTTGTTTCGTAAGCCTTTTAGTTACTTGAGAGAGACCATAAGCAAGGAGTTTTAAATAGGTGAGAATACACAGAAAAGCACACACAGAAATCAAAATGCAGCAGAAATGATAGCAAGACAAGAGCACTGGTAGTGCAGTGGTAAGCACGCGCCCCGAAAAAGGTAAGACGCGCGTTCGATTCCCAACCGAAGTTCAAAGTTTTGCATGTCAGTCAATATTCTTGGAAATATATGTATGCAGTTCTGATGTCTATTGAACAATAGAGCAGTGATTGGCGATAGAGCGCTATAATTTCAAATGAAGTTTTCCCAGTGCCCCCGTTCTACCTACCTGGTGATTTCACAAGGTTCCAGGTGATACAGGTAATACCTCATGGTGTATTGTAAAAAGTATTTAAAAAAGTAAATAAAGAAATAAAAATAATAAAAATAAATAAAATATAAAATATGAAAATAAATCGGAATTCTTTTATATCATATTAATTTTTATTTGACCGCCCATTGCGATGTTATGATGTTTCAATATACCCAATAGTGTGGATGGTGTGCAAAAAACATTTGCGTCGGTGGTGTACCGGTTCAACACACGCTCCCGGAAAGAGTGAGATTTGGGTTCGAATCCCGGCTGACGCAAATGTTTTTGCACGCCACTCTATAATTTTGGGTAAAAAAATAAATAAGATAAAAAATAAATAAATGTAAATACAATGAATAAGTAATAATGAATAAAAAAATATAATTGTACATAGTTAAATAATGATAAATACATATAATATAGAACATAAATATAAATAATTACTAAATGTATTAAAATATAAATATGAAAATAAATAATATGAACATTTTTTTCTCCAAATAGTGGAAAATATACGAGGAAAAGCGAGATAAATCATTCTATAAGGGATGGGATTCGTGTCGTTTAGAGCGGAGAGGACAAGCAATCCGCACTTCTATAAAGTTACTTAGGACGATCTCTCCCTGAGCTTCTTCATTTGCACTTGAATTTTAGTAAAGTATTCGACAATTGAGCTCATGTGGCGCAGTGGTTAGAGGTGCTCTGCGTCGCACACAAGGTTAATGGTTCGATCGCGCTCATGGCTCACCAAGCCATCCATCCATCCGGGGTCGGTAAATTGGTACCAGACCGGTCTCAGACTTATCTGGGAGGATAAGCAGCATTGACTCGGTTTAGCGGGAGCCACCGGGAGTCATTGTAAAGGCCAGATATGCAATCAATCACCTCAAACGAAGTCAAAAATTGAAGTCAAATGCGTGGCGCATCCCTCAGGGATTGATCAACGCCGAGAGCTTCGTCCTTTATCCTTTTTATTCAACAATTAAGTTATTAAAGGACCTACTAAAACACACAAAAAAAGAGGAGGTAAACTTTCCCCGTCCATAGAAACGACGTAGAACAGGAGTTCATCAAGACATCAGTCGACATCTACTCCTAATGCGAAATTCTATCCTTGTTGCTGTAACAGCAAGTACATTCTTTATGCTGCGAACGGCAACATAATCGATATCGCCAATGGCTCGCGATTTTCGCTCTTCGACAAAAACTTTTTGTACTTATGGAGGTTAGACGGTGACAAATATATAAACCGATCTCATTTGCTGGACAGGAACTTTCCAGTGGAGTATCAGTAATCATTGAAAAGTTTGTGTCACTGGCTAGAGCCGTACGTGGTCGGTTTCTGAAAACATCCATTTATAGAGCTGTAAAGTCCAAAATAAAATTATGTTTCACACAACAGTGTGTTTTTCTTTTCTTATCTCGCTTATATTTGCGTGGCTAAAAATCCTTGCTCAGAATTCTAGTAGTCGTTCGATAGCACAGATTTCGAAGAACTCAAAGATGTGTTCGCTTCTTGGAAAAGCTCTTTTCATAGCGCTATAGGAGAAAGAAGAGATTTGTGCTTTAGACTTCGCCGGACAAAGCTCTTTCTTTAGATCATTAGCAATCATAGGATGTCGTAAGTTTCTATGATTCCAACGTTGTGCTTATTTTCTGGAAATGCCGTTTAGCAGGGAAAGTCGATCGAATTCCACATTTTCGACGACCTTGTTTACCGGCTGAATCACGGAGCAGGGGCGGGGCGATCGATCGCGTTTTGAAATATTGTGATTCAATTGAGGACTTTTTTACCACATCGTTGGAAATTTTAGATAAACCGTAGAATTCTGATTCTACGAAAAGTTTTTTAAACGATGAAATGCTTTTCGTGCTTCCTGCGAATTATACGCTTGGTAACAATGAAGGCGAAAGGCAAGTGTGTAACGTAATTTTATTCTGGATTTTACAGCGTCATAAAGTGGTCTTTTGAAAGCTGGTTACGTATGGCTCTAGCCAGAGATTTAAGCTTCCGAATGAATATGAATACTTTTATGAAAAGTCCCTGCCCAGCGAATGACATCGGTTTATAGATTTGCCGCCGTATAATATACAAGTTCGAATTTTCTCCCTTTGTTCCGGTAAACACTTCAGGTTTTTTGTAACGCTCCGGTAAAACATGACTTTCTCAACAGCTTGTGTACTTTTTTTGTGCATATTCAACTCCTATATGCAAAGGAAATTCCGAATGTGAAACGTAATTTTATTTTTGCTCCTACAATACTCTATGAAAACCTTTTTGAGAGTCAGTTTAAGCTTGAAATTCTACGAGATTTACGCTATCGAATGAGCTTAGTGCAATTCAATAAACAGCGTACCAGAGACTTTAGCTGAGCAAATAAGGCAAACCGAGTATGAAACGTGGTTATAATCTTACTGCTACAGCGTACTACAGGGATCTTTTGGAAACTAAGCAATGTATTGGAATTCTCTAGTTTACTCTTTTGAATGATTACTCAAATTCCACATAAAAGAAGCCTTGCTCAATGAAAAAAGCCCAGAGATTCAGTGTTATGAGCTTCGATTTGTGTGAGAGGGGAGATCAAAAAAATGTGACTAAATTCACAGTACTAAATGGCCCCGAATATATACCTATGTAAAGCTTCTCTTTTTAAACTCTCAAAAAAATTCCCCGCCACATAGATCCGGATTTTTCTTTGATGTCGCCCTGCGAGATATCTTTGAATTCAAAGCTGTATTGATAAAATACGTATTGATTGCTTTCTAACGAGCTTTTTCTTCTGGTTGCACAGACAATTTGATGACACATGATGGCGACAGTGAAAATCCGCTAGCTGGTTTTTCCTCCAGCTCCCACATCATTTTGCCCACAGTACAAACCATATTCCCTAATTTTTCTAATATGGCGCGCGCCAATTCAAACTACCCAGCACGCGGCGCGCTCCAGTACAAATTGCGTACGCGACACGGTGAGCGGTGCATCGAAACGGGTACACGCGGTGCCGAACGGGTTGATACTCCTTTTAAATAATCAGTTACTAGTATCACTATCTTGGTAGGATTAGGCTCTCGGTAAGGTCTGCCAGAGTTCCGTATAGATACTTGTCCTTGCCGAGGTAGGACCTTTCCATGTCATTCACCACGATTTGGTCGATCTTATGAAGAACGGCTCGTCTCACAATGTCGTACTGTTTTTAGAAAATATTTCCTCTCACAATATCTTGTTTCAATCTCCTAGTTTTAATTTTGTTTCTAATTTTTTCAATCTCTGATTTTCTGCTCTAGTTTTTTTTTTGAACGTAATAGAGCCTAGTTTTCACGCTTTTTACGTTTTTGCTCTTTCTTTTCCTTCTTTTTCTCTATCCTTTTTTCTTCCTACAGATCCGTCACGGAAGCCGCTAGAAAAGAAAAATGACCGCTAGTGATATGGAAACGCATCCGTTGCATAAAGCGGCATTCTTCAACGATGTGCAGTCAATCGCTCAACTCATCGAAGCAGGTCGGTTCTTCCGCTCATTTCGGTAGAATTGTGTTCGTGCTCCAGGAGATTCATCCGCATTTCCTTTTCTAGCTTCTTTTTTATGCATATTTCCCCATCGAACTGCGCGTGTAGCGCATCGATAAGAAAGGCGTGTGCGACACACGTGACCGATCTATTGATGGTCCATGGTTCGATCCCCAGCTCAGAGCTCACGAAGCCTTCCATCCATCCGGAGTCGGTGAATTTGCAGCAGACTTGTTTGCGAGGATAGCAGCACTGACTTTATCGCTTTGAGGACCATCCTTGATAGACAGTCGGCATATGCGTGTCTGTGCATGCGCATCTGGCTGTCTGCCCGCTTTCCCACGAATCGTGACGCCGCCTTTACAGTAGCTGAGTGAGATTTAACGTCGCGCGGGCTCGGAACCAAACGTGCTGCATGGGACTTAAAGTGTTGTACGTCGGTAGGCCACCGCCAGTCATTGTAAAGCCCATATATGCATTTAATCCTTGCAAACAAAGCTACGAGTGGAGGAGGTCTTCTACGGAGATTGATCAGCGTCGAGAGCTTACCCTTTTTCCTTTCATCTCTTTGTAATTTAGAGTCCACGTATTGAGTCTGTACCTAGATTACTGAGCTGAAATGAGATTGATGTGAAGGAAACATCTATTCGGTTAATATTTCGGCAGTCATCTTTGTCGAGGCTTGTGAAATCCCGGTTTCAACATCGATTTACTCGTTCTATATCTTGATAGACAAGAATTTGAGATAAAATTCAGTTTCAGGAAGCATATCTCTGCTGGATTCTTACTTATATTCAAAGTCTGTCGATCATAATTCATGATAATAGTAATTTCTTATTATCTTCTTGAATTAGACACGAGTTTTTATAACCACTTGCAAACGATGAGGGTCAAAGTGATCCTCATCATTTCAGAGACCTTTCTTCGCTGAACAAAGCTTTTTGTCTAGAATTTAAGTAACTTTTCGAAAGCGCAAATCTTAGGATTTCGACACTTTGGTTGTCTTTTCAAAGACCTTCGTATACATTGTAGTAAAAAAATTATGTTACACACTCGGTTTGCTTTAGTTACTCAGCGAAAGTTGTGAATCGCCTTCTATTGAACTACACTAGGCTCATTGTCAGCCCAAATTTCGGCGAATTTGACGCTTAAACTGATTTTCGAAAGAGTTTTCACAGCGCTTTGTGAGCGCAGAAATGAAATTACGTTTCACATTCGGAGTTCTCTTTCCACATAGGAGTTATGTATGAACAAAAAGTACTCAGACTTGTAGAGAAAATCGTGTACCATCAGGCTGGATAAGGAACCTATAATATTTTCCGGAAAAAAGGGAAATTTGTACCTCTCATTTCAAGTGTTTTCTCAAGACCACGCTCAAATTTCAGCATATCTCATAATTATTATTTGAGCCAACGTGTCCTGTGGTTTGTTATAGGCCAAACTTATAGAGCCAGATACACGTGTATCGACCTTGACGGTCTCATTAGTCGGGCTCAATAAGCTTGCTATATAACTGACTACATGACATGTTGGCTCTAATAATAATCATGAGTAAGGAAATCCTTGTTGAACAACGGAAATTGCGCGCCTATGGCGATATTTATCACGCTGTCGTCCGCGAAGGGATAATATTATTTATCCAGAGAGCTGACATTTTGGCACTTTAGCCTTCTTCAGAGCCTGGATGGATCAGGTTGTCCACAATGCAGTCAGTTGGCACCTCCATTACCTTTTAAAAGCAGTCGCCCAGATCAGAAAAATCATCAGGGAACAAATCTAAAAGAGTAATGGAGGTGTCTGAGTGACTGGATTGTGGACAACTTAATCCTTCCACGCTCTGAAGAAAGCGAAAGTGCCGAAATGTCAGCTGTTTGAATAGATAGTGTTATAAGACCTCGTCTTTGGTAATGAAAGAAAATGACGAATTACTGAAGCATGTCGAGATTAATAGACAGTCGGTCTTGGATATTATGTTGACATTAAATTTTTCACGAAGATCTTTCAGGGCGTAGTCTGTACGAGCAGGATATGCATGGAAATACGGCGCTTCACATATCAACAATGCTTGGTCACAGAGGTCTGTTCCCTTATTATTCTTATTCTTCCCCATCTTCTTTGATTTCATTATCTTACTAAGGAACTTCATTATAGCGTAGAAAGAGTGTTGTGCAAAATTAGAGCACGCGCTCCGGGAAAGAGTAAGCTGCGGGTTGTAATCTAGCCTGACGCAAAATTTTTGCACCCCACTCTTTAGAGCGGTTAAATAAAAACAATTTCATTTGATCTTCAATACCCAATACGTGTCAGCGTCATTCGGTTCAATGTCGAGACTGACTACCTGGCCCAGGCTCTTGACGGCTGGCGGTTGACGGATAGATGTGCTGTAGCTTAGAAAGAGTGTTGTGCAAAATGAGCGCCGGTAGTACAGCGGACAGAGCACTCTCCCGGAAAGAGTAAGGTGCAGGTTCTAGTTCCGCCTAGCGCGAAAGTTTTGCACACAATTCTTCATTACTAGGTATATATATATATACATATACCTACATATATATATATGAAATTTGCTTTTTTTCTGAAGTGGTGAAGATCATTAGCAACATATTTTTGCGATGTAAATTCTTTAGTAGAGAACACGTAGTTCCTGGTTACTAACAGTTATATTTTATTTTCTTTCCATCGATCATTAAGGTTTTCTGCTATGACACATTGTTATTGTTTCACTTTGCTCCAGTCTAACTCAGTTTTTCCAAATATTCAGTGGAAACCCACCAGTTACTTAGTTCTAACTTCTAGTGTAAACGAATTGAAGCTGGGAATGTTTTCCATTCAAAGACTTGAAATCTAAAGCATAGGTATTCTGCTGACTTAGATATTAGACTGCTCCATAAGTTCTGGCGCTGAAGCATTAAACACGGAATTTGTCAGCCAGAAGTAATCAAGATTGCAGATTTTGTGTCGTTCCATTGCGCATATTCTTGCGAACATTTTGATATACAACTTGCCTATACTTACTTTGAAATGGATCCATCATGGGATCAAATTCGCTTGCTACTCGTGAACGAACTGGGAGAATGCTAGTGAAGGGAGCGCTGGATTAATGGAGCTTGTGGCGATGGAACGGTATGAGAAAGGACGGATAAGAAGTGGATCGCGAAGTTCAAAGCTGGAGAGAACAATCTGGAGGATCAGTTGCGCTAAAGTCGTCCACAGGAGGTTCCATTATCTTGCGAGTCGCTTCACTAGCATTTTCCCCTAGGCGCCATTCATGTATCAATAGCAAGCGAATTTGTTCCCACGACAGCTCCATCTTTAAACAAATGTAGGCAAGTTGTATATCAAAAATTTGCTAGAAAATGCGCAGTTGAACGATACCAAAATCATGCAGATTTAATTATTTCTGATTAAATTTGGTGTTTATCACTCTAGTGTCGTAAACTTATGGAACGACCTACTGATACGACATGGTTGATAAATAAGCTTTGTTAGGCCATTATTTTGACGATTTCATCTTCTTCAAAGCTGATAGATCTAGTCGATTGTCCACTACCGTTCATCCTCATTGTGTTCTTCGTCTTCGCTGTCGATCGAGTGGAATCTTCGTCGACGTAACGCCGCTCGAATGAAGAACCTCACTAGGTGATGTACGAAGACGAAGACGTCGAAACCTCGAATGATGAAGCCTTCAAGTTGGCCATTCCTTGAGGAATGCGTCTTGCATTCGCCTACAATTTTTAGCTTTGTCTGGAGTGATTGAATGCATATCTGGCCTCAATAATGACTCGCGGTAGCCTACCAATGTGTCAAGTCAGTGCCGCGTATCCTCCCACCTAAGTCTAGGGCCGGCTTACCCACCCCCCGAGGACTGGAATATTTGTTGAGCCTGCTCGGGATCGAAGCATTGACCTCGTTGACACAGAACCTTTAACCACTGCACCACGCGCTTCATAGAAACGTTAGGCGAATGATTTCTATTTACCAACCTCATGGGATCAACTAAATCAGCAAAAAAAAAAAAACTACCATAGGGTTGCTTCAATAGATTTTGTGGTAAAGTTCTCGAGTAGATTTGTTTATCTCCTTGTGTAATATTCTGAATTATGGAGACGTTTTCATAGAAGCGACTGCTCTGTTGTTGGCACATAACGCTCCGGTAAAGGTGAAGAATTGCGACGGTTGGAATCCGTTAATGGAAGCAGTCAGTTATGGTGATAGACAAATAAGTATGTTGATCTTTTCGATCTGCTCATTCTCTTTGCTTTTTCAATACTACAATTTTCTGGTTATTTTCTATTATCTTTCTCTCAAGAATTTTTATAAGAGTTGGCAATCATTCGAAAGCTCAAATCTCTTCTTACTACGCTATGTGGGCGTTTTTTGGAACCTCCTAATCATTGTGTAGCGTTCGAAATAGAATTATGTTCTACACCCTCTGTGCGCTTTCATATTTACACGCATGTAATTCACGGAAAGCATTAAAAGCGCATGAAAGTATAGGTAAAATCTTCAAGTATCAGAGTCATGTGTGTTGTTTGGGGTTAGAGTCAAAGTGGAGGAAAATTCCGAATTAAAGAGCAAAATTTGCGCTCCACACGTGTGACGCGTTAACGCGATCGACCGATCACCGTATGGAATCCACGGCCAGCATCCCCCCACCCCTCCCCCAACCTGCGCCCACTCCATACATTAGTCGAGAATCAATGCTGTCCTATGTGGAACTCAAAATTATTTTCCTTGCTACACTGCAATAAAGTGGTATCTCAGGAAAATAAGCACAGCGTTGGAACCAGCGAAACTCAAGCTATCGGCTAGTCAAAAGTGCTCTGTTCTGCAGGAAATGTACGTGTGTGAAACATAAATGTATCATTTTTGCTACGCATTATGAAAAGACTTTTTCAAAGAAGGCCACACAGCGCAGTAGCCGTAGGTTTAAGCTTTCGAATGATTACTTCAAGTGCAGTGGAAAGTCTTTGTCTAGCGAAAGGGATTGTTTCTTCATTTGTCGCTAGATGACAGAAAAGAATCTTTTTTTTGGCTTATTCAAGTTGTATCTTACCGTATTCTATGCTCTAACCTGTTGCATTGTCAACTCCTTTACACCATCGATAGGTTGATGCGTTGTAGCGTAGAAAGAGTGGTGGCAAAACAGGCGTCGGTAGTGCAATAGCGTCAGAGCACGTGCCCCGGATAGAATGAAATGCAGGTTCGAAACTCAGCTGACTCAAAATTTTCGCACATCAATAACATCATCGGTATATATGTTTTGAATAATTCCTCGTTGTGACTACCAGACTTCTTTTATATCAGATCATATAGTCTAATTCAGTTGAGTTATTCAAATGGTTTTCTACAATTTTGTTTATTCTTTCAGTCACAGAAATGTTACGGAAACTAAAAACCCAGTCTCGTATGGGACTTTCATCACGCAAATCACATCTGGTGAAAGTGTTGGAGGACATCGGCGACTTCTATCTCGAACTGAAATGGGATTTTCAGAGTTGGAGTCAGTGCAGTCATAGCTTTTAAATTTAGTTTACCTTCTAATCGGCTCTTTTGAGAGCTCGGTTGAAGAATTAATGCAGTCTGGTAGAATGTTTTAAGTCTTTCAAGAGGTCTGGTATGGCATTTTGGTAGTAGACGTACGTTTCAGCGTCTTCCACGCCTCATCACTACCACGTGCCTTTCGAATCATCCCTACAACCAAAATAATGGTATCGGCGCTGAACCTCCAAAACTCCACGTCAAGTGAAAAGATCACTCGATGTTGTGGTCCAAAGTGATTTTCAGTCGATGGCTCACTGCTGGTAAGTTGACATATAGTAGAGGTGGACCGAGAGGCACGTGTTACTTATGAGGCGTGCGAGAACGTCGAAACGTCTGTCTACCACTCGAGATGCCATATGAGACCTCTTTAAAGACTTAAAAAATTCTATCAGTCCTTTAATTCACATTCTGACATCTATGCTCTACACTATGATTGGTCGTAGTTTTTTCCTTCTCAGTTCCTCTTCTTTCTCGCATGTTACCATCAGACGTTTGCCAAATCTACAAAAAAGGAACTCTGTTGCGTATGGACACCACACTTGCTGATTTTAAGTATGATTTTTTTTCAAATATTTACATTTTTATGCTTGTTACAAGTCAGTTTGTTTGTCCTTTTTTCTAACAATTCTACAATTCCACTTTCCCTTCCTATTTGGATTCTTTTAGTGAACGTCGATGGGAACGTGGGGATATATCATTCCTTTTCAACGCCACAGCTCAGCATGAGTCCGACGAGTTGATAATTATGGACAACAATTCGAAGATAAGTATCACTGTGTTGTGATTTGCCTCTGTTAGTCTGTTCAGAATTGTAACAACGATTTTTTGTGTTTTATTTAATCGAAATGAATGTTCAAGTGTTCCAACGGGTGCGCCATGAGGAGTCCGAAGCAGAAGTCGACGAGGAGGTTGACGTTCTTATGTCGTCCGACATTGTTTCTGCTCAGGTACGCAGTTCTGGATTTGTTTCGGATCAAATAGAAGTTTCATTTGCAATTTAGGCCTGGTAGGCGTAAAATTTTTTTATGTCCTTGAATTTAATAGTGATTGCAATGTTAAGCGAGAGTTCTATCCAAAGTATCTCCCATCTACAACTCAAGTCCATTCGTTTCTTACGCAAGAGTTTTTAGATGTCGACAAAGACAATAACGTTTCGGCAAGCCTTTTCTGGATGGCTTTTCAAGCATGCAAGGGAGGTAATAACATTATTTTATTATTTCCGTTATTCCAGTCGTTCTCTAAGTCTTTTTTCAAGAAGAATTGAGCAATTTCTGTTGAAACAGCCTGATATAAACATAGGTTTATACAAAATATACATATGTGCTGTGTATACGTATTTGTACGTATATATATGTACACATAATATTTGCATATGTACACGTACATACACATATATAAATACGAATGTGTATATACATGTACATGTACATAGTATATGTGGAAATATGCACGTGTAAATATGCAAATATACATGTATATATTCATGTATATATGTACCTATAACTATGAGAAGCTTACGCCAATGGATGGTGGTTTTTCTATGAAGATATGTAGTTCTTTTCCGTCGTCCGCTCCCAGTTCCAGCCCTCGGAAAAAATGTATTTTTTGGTTTTTCTGATGTTTGAATAATCGTTCGATAGATCAAGTCTCGAAAAGTTGGAAATGTGCTTCATATTTCAAATGACTGTATTATTGCGCTGTAACAGCAGAAATAGAAATTATGCTCCACATTCAAACACCTTTCCCTGAAGAAAGCTTTTTCTTTAGACTTTCAGAAACCAACCATTCATTAGCTTAAATCTTGGCAATTCCAATAACGTATTCAATTTTCAAAAAATGCTTCTTATTACGCTGCAAAAGCCAAAAGAAAATTGGGTAATACAAATCCGGATTGTTTTCGTTATCATCACTGTTTTTTCGATTCCTTGAGAGAAGCACACCGTTCGATTTTTCAGGCCTCAGCAGGTGTCTTTAGGTCAAACCTCAAGAATATCAATGGTGTTTTACTTCCCAAATGACTTTATATTTTCACCGTAACAACAAAACAAAATAATGTTTCTCACTCAATTATTTATTGCTGAAGAAAGCACTTCCTTTAGAATTATAGTAACCGTTCGATAGCTCAAATCTCCGCAATGCCAATGATATATTTGGTTTCAGGAAAGGACATTTCAGTGCGCTGTAGCAGCTAAATTAATGTTAAGTTTTGCTCAGCGCAACATTCACATCAAACCACCGTGCTTTATCGGTGCCAAGTTCGCGAAACCCAATCTTGTTTTATTTGTTACATCGCACTAAGAAGTCCTTTTTAAGAAGCAAGGACATAATTTAAATACTCGAGATTTATGCTAGCAAATGGTTCTCAAAAGTTTATGGGGAAAATTCTTGTCTAGCGAAAAAATTATGAATGAGAACACAATTTTAGCTGTTCTGACGCATTAAAAGGACCTAGAAATAAAGTGCATTTTCAAATTCTTCGATAATTAAACTAACTAGTGACTACGCAAACTTTAAAAACAACCAGAAATACGTTTATCTTAAGAGCTGGAAGTGGAGGTGGATAACGGAAAAGCATCAGATATTTTTCAATGGTTCAATTGGTCAAGAATTGTGCTCTTTACGTAGATTTATATAATTTTTTCAATTCGTTCCAACCTCTTAGGAACAAATTGGCGACTATAACGTGAATTTCTATTTGGTGGATGGAATGAAATTAGTTTCGAGAAAAAGACGTGAACATCTCACTATCGACGATATAAAAAAGAATAAATCATTTATGCAATCGTTGGCAAATGGTGCTGCAGTTGGAGACGACGATTTTAAGGTGGTATTATCAGCTATTTCGAAATTATATTTTTGTGCTATGTACCAATATTTGAAAATTATCTTTTCGATCTGTAATTTAGAGGGTTTGAACAGTTTCAGAGTCTTCAGCACAGAAAGTCATTACCTCCACCTGGACGAATGCCAACTACTTGGGAAGAGTATGTAGGTGCCGCCCCTGGAGCAGCTCCTCCTCTTGGACGGGCTCAAATTCTGAAGCAGAATGAAAAGCAATTAACAGCAATGGTTGGAATGGTAAGCCGATTAATCTCGATAAAAGTCTCTGTTTCGATTATTCGTAGTTGAATATAAAGACTGATTATCACTTGAATAATTTGGTGATTGCAAAAAGAAGTTCTCTTGTAAACGGAGGTTCTGTGATTATTCTTATTTTTAGATACAATGATGTATCATTTTAGTCATTCCTGAGACTGAGTGGTGTGCAAGACTTGAAACCTCAATCGGGAGTTGTATAGGCGTTTCATCCATAAACAATTCAAAAGTTCGACTTTCTATAAACCTCGGCATAATCAATTGATATATGAAAATGGAGAAAACTTATCTTGATTAGCTGACGCGAGGTTGACAAAACAGTTGTAGAAATTCGGCTGACGTTTCGGCGACCCGCCTTCTTCAGAGCCTGGACGTATATAGTATTAGTACAAGAGACTAATACTATATACGTCCAGGCTCTGAAGAAGGCGGGTCGCCGAAACGTCAGCCGAATTTCTACAACTGTTTTGTCAACCTCGCGTCAGCTAATCAAGATAAGTTTTCTCCAGTTTCATCCATATTTGGAGAAGGGAGGAGAGCGGGGCGTTCTTTTTTACACTGTAGCAAAGTGTAGCCTCGGTAGTGTGGGTGTAACGTGGGTTCCACTCCCGCCTGAGGTTTGTAATAGAGAGTTATAGATTCCTAGGACTTTCTTCATTCAAGAGTGAAGACTTTCCAATGGACATTGATGTATTACTTAACATACTGGAAATCGTCGCCCCCTTTAAACATCTCGATAAATTGCGGCGATTTTGTGAGGCGAGACTTCCGCCTGGATTTCCTGTTCGCATCGGTACGTTCCAAGTTAACCTCTGAACTTCTTCTATATTTGACATTTTTCCAATAATTTAATAGTTTGTAACGATATGGGCTTTCAAATCGAAAACGACGACCCTAGGATCTAAGTAACGATTGTCGAGAAATGATGTTTGGTTACGACAATCACTTTAGGATGGTATTTGATTGCAGTAATTATGCTATTTTGATAGATACTGAGAAGATAAAGGATAGGGTCAACTTGTCTCTTTTTTCCGAAATAAAAAAATTTGAGGGGCAATTTTTTCAAATACGAACTGAGCTTGTTTTTGCAGAGATTCCTTTGCTGCCGACAATATCAGCAAAAATTACGTTCCAGAAATTGCAGTTGGATTGAATATCTCGGATAAGATCTTTCTCGTACCAGCATCTTATCGCGAAGATCCCACAAGGTTTCCAGATCTGTGAATTTTTGACGGGTTAAGGAGAAACACCTCTGGCAGGACTTATGGAACTTCTCATATCACGAAAAACTAACACAGTCCATCTAACGATTTCGTTCCAAATACTATAATATTGCAAACACTTCCGAAGGGATATTGTTAGGTACAAGCAATTTATTATCAAATTTCATCGAGAAATGCTAGTCCTACAGGTGCAGTTTTTGTTCTTTTTTGTATAGCCAACACACTATTCTGTTTGTATGCTTCTATTTGGATGCATAATTTTCTCAACTGACACACAAAGGACCATTTTTACTAGCGCTGGTAAGCATTGGAACATGTCTGTGATCTTAAGTTGGATTCTAAGACTGACCAATTAAATTATTTATTCAACCTCATATTGTTAAGAATTTTGTAGGTCTAAAAGCTTCTATGTTCTCAGCACTTGTAGTCATTTTCGCTCTTTTTTCGAGCTTACATGTCTTATTATTTTTCACTGACTTCTCGGTGACAGAATTCATTCGCTACTCGCCTTTTCTAACTCCGATGGATGTAAAGCTTCTTTATCTTTGAACATTTCCACGATCTCAGGTACTAGTTATGTGGCATTTCTTACTTTTATTCAGTGAAAACTTGCATTCTTTTTCTAGGCATTTTTCTTACTTACATTAGTGTAACGAAATGGTGTGAACATTCCCTGTGTTAATTTGATTCTTTTACGAGTAAGAACGGATACTATTGAGTCTTGGGATTAATTGATGTTCTAGTGAACTAAATTCTTATTATTATCAAAATGTGTATCTTCTTGGTAATAATCGCTTTTTGTCAACCTATTGGAACAGAGTGGCCTCCAGCTTATCCGAGTTTAAGTTGTCTACTAGTCATTTGACTCGAGTGGAAATTTTGGCTTTTCTTTTAAATGTCTATGTTGAAGTAGAACGTATATTTTTTGAGCAAATAAATCTCGCCCCTTTTGGTGTTTTTAGTTTTTTCTGCTCATAGCACTGCAACCTCTTCATTTTGATTCGTTTTTTTTTTGTCCCATTGCTCATATGAATCCCTTGAGTTCTCAACTCATCAGAAATGCTAGTGATAGTGAAATTTCCATTAATCGTCAGAACAAAAAACATTGAATGTTTTTAATGTGACAGCGTTCCTGAGGATCTTTCTGATCAGGAGAGAACGAATGAAAAGCCGATCTCATTCGCTGGACAGGAACTTCTCATAGGGATGTTAGAGAGGTTGTCATAGGTTTTTGCTAGATCAGCAGAGTTATCCATTACAACAGAGTGACACGACCCATTTGTCAAGTGACTGTAATTTCTTCAACCACCTCGCTAATTGCATGCGAGAAAAAATCCAGCATCCGAGCCGCTTTTGAAAAGTAACATCTGAAAATTCGTAGGTTTTGAAGACATAAGATTTTACAAGGAGGACTGGACAAGCTAAGTTCTTTAGGTAGTTATATGATTATTTCGGTCAAATAGACTTTGAAGAACAGAGATTCATCTGCTTGAACTCGAAGATAAAAATTGGAGTGAACTTAACAATTATTTATGATTTCTGCGTTGGTAATACAAGCCAGTAATGTAGAATTTCTCATAACTCCCGGTTTCTTGTTTTTTTTTTTCTGCTACTGAACTGCCTTGGGGAATTTCAAGGAGGACGTAACTCGATGGATAGGATGCACGTTATCATAGCGAAAGATTGGGCCGCTTTCCTGAGCGCTCTGTTGCGTCTTTTTGAGGTCGCCGTAGCTCAACTATCCCCCAGATCGTACTAGGAATCGTTTCGAAAAGCATTCTACGACATCAGTAAAGATGACGAAAGCCTCAAATAGCAGCTGCAATAATGCGCGAGTTGTTTGGAAATCTTTATATAGTAAGCTAGTGCAAATTTAACTGCGGTGTATGCATTTGATACCGGGATCTACTAAAAAGCCGAAATTTGAAACCGCGATTAGTTTGCACCAGCCGTAGATTATATGTTTGGAGACGAATTCAGTGCATTAAGTGCTGGGATCTGCACAGTATATGCGATAAGGTCATGTAAAAAAACATTTCTTTCATTTCGAGTGTTTCTAAGACCACAGCTCAAATTTCAATATGCCTGATAATCATTATTTGAGCCACGCATGTCAGTGGTCTGTCAATTAGGGCTGACTTATAGAGCCCGATACACGTTCGAGTGTACAACTCTCTGTGTTTGGTGAGTTCTTCACTGGACATAGAGTGTAAAACGTACGTCGTCGCTAACTCTTATTGTGGGGACTGGGCACCCACAGAGATTAGCAAAAGACGAGAAAGGGCAACTGCCCGACTGCGAGATCGCAAGATCGAAACACGTGTATCGAGCTCTATAAGTCAGCCCTCATTGACAGACCACTGACATGCGTGGCTCAAATAATGATTATCAGGCAAAAAATATTTCTTTGGTAGAGGGAGTTGTACACGGACCTCCCTCATAGAGGGATGTATGGCCGATTGGCCCCATGAGCCCGTAGGAGCTCCAAAGTAGCGGGCAAAGGCATTACAAGCGAAAGAATAAAGATTGGAATTGAGTGGTGAGCAAAAACATTGAGATTTTGAAGAATGAGTGGTCGGGTAAATGTGCCTCGGTGGTGTAGTGGTTAGAGCTCGCGTCCCCGGATAGTATGAAACACGGGTTCGACTCGCGCCTGAGGTCGCGGTTTTGCTCACCACTCAATTCTCTTAGGTATATAGAAAACATCATAACAATGCGAAATGCATTAAAATATTATTAATTCCGAATAAAGATTGGACATTTCTCTATCCCTGTTATCATGAGGAGTGACTAGTGAGGCGTGCGGCTTTGATGAGGCTAGCAATGATACCGAAACGTATGTAAGAAATGGAAGTATCAGCCTTGAAAAGGTTCAAAACATTCTCTCAGACTATTCAATGTTTTTTGATTTACTGCCTATCCTTTTGTCATGACATGGTACGATCTGAAATGAAAGTGCAAAATGATGAGAGGTGAGCAAAACTCGAAATATCAGGTGACCCTTCGAACATGGTATTGTCATTTCCGGAGGTCTATGTGCTATTCACTGCACCAAGCGAGATCCTTTGCGTTTTTCTAAGCTGTTCTGGTCGTATTTCCTGGGATGATTATTCGATTTTGTGTTCTTATTGGTGAGCTAACACGAGGTGTTCACAAATATTTATTGTGACTGACGTTTCGGCGTTTTCGCCTTTATCAGATCTACGGTGATTCGAGTCGAGTATCCGCAGCGGTTGCTCTTATTCCGGTGTTCATCTTCGTTGCCGTCGCATCGAAACGAATCGAATAGAGTGGATCACGCATGAATGAAGATTCATGAAAACTCGTGTAGCTTATCAACAAGGTGAGAATTATTGGTCATTCCGAGAATCAGTAAAGTGCAAATTCAAGAGTACTTGATTTTCAAAAATTATCATTGCTTACTGGTGTTTGAAAAACCCGAAGAGATTCATTATCAAGCAGAATCAGATTTCAAAATATCGAAAAAAAACCTACATGGTTCAGGAATTGCTCATCAGAATTATAGAATGTGGCCAAGAAAAGCGCACAAATCAAATTTGAGGTGGATTTGAGCCCATAATGGAGGATCAGGATCTTTTGAAAGATGACTGCTTAGTGTAGGCACTAATTGATCATCAGTTCTTGATCCATTTCATTCAATAAGCTTCTCGGGTGAGCTGAATAGCGGCTTAAAATTTATTAGAAAGGTGCTCAGGATCATTTAACAGTGATTCAAATGGATAAGTCGATGTCATAAAAGATTCTTCTCTTGAAAACAAGTGTAATTTTCGCCAAAGTGAAAACCTCGTCAATACTACGCATTATTAGCTTTCACGTTCACCTGTATCACCTGTCGTCCCGTTGATCGTCGAGTGACTCGAGCGGGTACCAGCAACTCTTCCATTTTTCTCTATCGCGTGCAAGAGTAGCCCAGTGGGTCCTCCTCGCTCTAGGGATTCGCTGAGCATCATATCTTTCTTCTATCGCTTTCGTGAAGAAATCGGACCAGCGGGTCGGTGGTCTTCGTTTGAGCGCTTGACGTCCCGAGGAATCCAGTCGGTAACGGTTCTCGCCCATCAGTTCTCGTTGAAGCGCATCACGTGTCCGGCCCACATTATTTTCGATATCCTGGCGTGTAGAACGGCGTCTCTGATTTTCGATCGTTGACGTAGGTCGGAATTTCGGATTCTTTACTCTCATTTGCGAGATACGGGATACTCCTAGCATCGACCTTTTGACTGCGCGTTCAATAACGCCAAGTGGATCTTTCATCCTGCTTACGTAGCGACCAGGTTTCTGCTGCATACGTTAGGGCAGGGATAATTGTCGAGTCGAAAAGGTGGGCACGGAATCGGATGTTCTTTGTCCTCTTTACTACATCTTCGATGCTCTTAAACATTCTCCAAGCCGCTCGTTTCCTCCTGCTCAACTCTGGAGCTAGGTCGTTCATCATGCTGATTTCACGACCTAGATAGACGTAACTGAAGCATTCTGAGATTGTCGTTTCGTTGAGCGTGAATGGAGCATTCGAAACCCATCCGTTCCTCATAAACATTGTTTCGGTTAGATTTAGTTGAAGACCAATCTTTTCACAGGCGTTATCAAAATCGGTCAACATCCGTTCCGCTTGACTGATGTTTGGTGTTATGAGAACGATATCGTCAGCAAAGCGAAGATAGTTTAATTGTCGACCGTCAATTTTCACTCCCATTTCGTCCCATTCTAATGTTCGCATGACGTTTTGTAGGGTGGCAGTGAATAGTTTTGGCGAAATTGTATCGCCTTGTCGAACCCCTCTTCTTACGTCAATGGTGATATTGTTGTAGAATGGAGATATTTTGGTCGTGAAATCTTTATAAAGCTCACAAAGGATTATTATGTACCGAGTAGGGACGCCCTGGTTATCTAGAGCCTCTATAACCGCTTCTGTTTCCACTGAATCGGAGGCTTTTTTCAGATCGATGAAAGTGAGACAGAGTGGTTGCTTGTACCCTCGTGAAACTTCAATGAGTCTTTCAGGTTAGTGTCATTAAATTCAGGTACAACATATCTTTCATTCATAATTCTTGAAATAAATTTAAATTAAATTGAATCAAATCAAACTCTATATCAATTAGTGTACATAATACAAACTAATGATTTCTTTCATTACGAGTAGTATGGTGTCAAAAGAGCGCTGTGAACTCACCAATTTCTAGAATTGACCATTCATCAACCTTGGAATTGATCGAGTAATCTCGTGATTTTCTAATTCAGAGATACGGGGCCGTTTACATATAACCTTTAAATAGGAATACAAACCTAACACGGTAACGTAGATTCTCAGAGCGCGAAATTCCTGAAGCGGTTTGATTTTGTACTAAAAATCCAAGCATAAATAGAGGAGGTGAGTGCCTCGTCATCATACGTGATTTTGCGGCATACCTCAGATCGATTTTTGTGGATCTGAAACAAACACATTGCTTGCTCTTTATACTCGGTGCGGATGGTGTACATAGCAAACTAGTGGACCACTAAACAATGAAACGGTGAGGATTTAATGAAAGCTGATTACTGTGCGAATCAGCACTTACGTTTCAAGTTTTATTCATTAATTTGACTTTTCCAGGCTCTAAAGGAAGTGAAACCGCCCAAACTTAGGCCATTGCAACTGTCCATATTGTGATGTCTATATTTCACTGAATAAATCGTCCGTCAACAACTCCGTGTCTGTTGCACAAGAAGATTGTGCAGCTTACAAATAATAGAAGATAGAGCCTCCGGAATTCCTAGTCCATGCCAAGTAATATTTCCATTCAACATCATGTTGTTGTTTCAATAAATTCCTGTGTTTCTTACTAACATTCAAGGTGATAAGTATCTGTTATTATTACTTAGGATATACTTATAACAGCATTTGTCTAACTTACATAGTTTCTAGTGGTTTAGCGGTATGGTCTGAAAACCACACTCAAAGCAAGTTTTTTTTACGTTGTGTTTCTAGAGGCAGAGGAATTTCCACTGGCCCTTCAAAGTTAAGAAAAATTCAGGAGTGGATTGATAAAAAGAGCTGAAGCAATTATCAATTCATTCCTAACTTATGTTCACGACGGCGTCCAATTTTCAGTGGAGAACTCCTAGTGGACACGTAATTATTGTCGGCTCTCGCATACTTCCCCTTAGCAAAGCACTCGATGAGTTAAGACATAATCTTTTTGTAAAACAACTTTGCTAAACCGCTATCAAGGTATGATTTTTTTTTCATCACCAGTTTGAGCTACCTTAACTTCCAACTTTTGCTCTTATTCCAACATTCTTACAATGATAAGATGTGTCTTTGCATGGATATTATAAACTTTTGCAGTTTATCCTAAATTACATTTCGAAAGGGACTAAGTTTAAATTGGAACTGTAATAATCACAAGTAAAAACGTAGTAGTCACCGAATATCAACGTTAGGGAAATTACCACATTCTGCGAAACAATTATGCATTTATGTGGAGTTCAGTTGATGGCTTTTTTTCGATTATTGATGAGTAGAAATCGCTTAGCTGCCGATCTTTCCCCCATGTATGACTTTGTCGTAGCGAAATTGCTGTTGAAGTGATTCCAAGAATAGATCAATGCAAAAATCATATCACAAGTTCTTTACTAAGAATGGAGATATCAAAGAAAAGAATTATTGATGCGATAATGTTGAACGACAGCATTCGGATTTCCTTGTTGAGCTCAATCAGATGCTGAGAAAAGCTTTCATATCATCACTTTCAAAGTTCTCATAATTCGGAGTAAATATCTTAACCCTTTCCGGACAACTTGCGAACATTGGTGTGCACACGAATACAAATCTGGTTAATTATGGTTCTGAGGTAGATTATCTTCACTAAGTGATGGAATATCACTAAGGGGCCTTTGTGAGGCTAATTTTGAAAACCTCTGTGCCTCCTGAAAATCCCACACTTTCCAATGGAAAAATCATGTCCTTTCCAAAAGTGCGAATTTTTAGCTGTTATTGAATTTTTTTCTTCTATTTTATCTATCCCAAAAAGCGACTTTCTACAAATTCTGATATTCTTAGCTAATATATCTATATTTTGGAAAACAGTTACTAAGTTCACTTCCGTTAGGTAGCAAGGGATGTAGATACGATCTCTTTCGCTGAACATGAAGTTTTCATAAGAGTTCGTTCAAAAGCTCAATTTCTGGCTACTGCGCTACGTGGCCGTATTAAATAGAAAACCTTTTATGTCACTCTAAAATTCAAAGAAAACTATGCTTTGCATCAGCCGCGCAACTTTACTCTTACTTAACTGGATATACGAAAAGCATGTAAACGTGTTAAGAAGATCTCGTAGTATAAGAGTAATACGTATGATCTATAGTTCTTTTTAAAGCTGAGAAAAAATTCCTAATTGAATGACAAGAATCGCACTTCACATGTGTAGCGCATCAGCGCCATCGATCGATCGCCGTGTTAAAACTGCGAGCAGTCCTTGCGCCTCTCCCCAGCCCTAGATTAGCCAGCAGAGAAACGGTCTATCTAGAAAATAAGCGCAGCTTTGTGATTGCTGAATCTTACTCTACGAATGATTACTAATAGTCTAAAGGAACAGCTCTGTCCTGCGAGATATAGGCGCATGTGACACACGAAGCTTTCCTTTTGCTGAAGCTTTATAAAAAGACTTTTTCAAAAAATGGCTACGTGGCGCAGTAGCCAGAAGTTCAAGCTTTCGAATGACCACTAACACTCTTTTGAAAAAGTTGTTGTCCAGCGAAAAGGATCGTTTCTCCATTCCGTGCTAACTAACGATGAAGTACTCACCATTGATAATCGCAATTGGGATGTATAGTAGTAATAGCAAGAGCAGTTAATTGGGGTCAGTGGCTAACGTTTAGGAGGCTTCGCATTCTTCAGAATCTTGGCGTATGATATAATAGACGTTTGTATGAATCGGTGAGTTATCGCTGCCTTTGGAATCGCCTACAATAAGTCAAAAGATCGGACGGAGAAAAAGCGCCATATTTCAAGCAATGCTGACGAATTCTTCCTGCAGGCTCATTTTTGGATTTTTAGCAATTATACGGAACGCTTAAGAGTTTTCCAAGCTTATGTTTCTGAATCCGGTTCGTTTAAGTGACTGCCACGATATTGGCGTAGGAATAAAAATTATCGGCGCGAACTGGACGAGATACAGAAGAACGAGCACATTCAGTTTGAATTAAGTTAGTTAAGTAGAATCAGTTCGCTTATTCGGTGCCAAAATTGCCATAATAAACAATGTTCATATTCTAAAATAAGAGTATGTGTAAAATGTTAATACCCTACAAGAACAACAGAGCAAAGTCCTTTTTAGAACTGTTGTAGATCTTAACTTTAGAAGTACACTAATCATCAAAAGGGTTGCTGAAAGTTGTTGATGAGTTGGCATCGCATGCATACGCAGTGTCAATTTTGAGAAACCGTTTACTGTTTCGTGATTTTCAATCACTACAACGACTTTTGTAAGCGATCAAATGACTAGTCAGACTTAAAAAACCACTGAAAAATGACTTTTATACGAGCGCAAGAGCGCAATAACTGGGACCGAATAACAAAAAAGTGTTCTTTTCAATATTATATGAAATAAGGGGATATCAAAACTAAAACACTTGTGTTGCAATATCTGATTTCATAAGTACAAAATAATAATGTAATCGATTATGCGACGATCTGTGTACTTGTGGCTATGTAAAACGATAAGTCTTTGTTGACATAATAAAGTAAAGATAAATATGATTGAAACATGAAAAGATATATAAGATAGCCAATAGATCTTTGACAAAACTTTGATATATGAGCTGTTCGTAAGTGTCGTTCTTTCTTTAAAAAATTCGGGGTCTTAGAGTAAACATAGTTCCTACTAAAAATGACAGATCTTTTCGCCTATCCGCACCCATTTCCCGCCCCATGGAAAAAGCGCTTTTTTTGCCTTCTTTGGGGTGTTAATAGTCATTCAATAGCTTAGAAATAGAGAATTCTAAAGATATGGTTTGTTTTGAAAACAACCTGCTCCCTCTGCTGTAATTGTAAAAATAAAATTGAGTTTCACACTCGGGCATTTCTTGCTGGGCAAAGTTCTTTCTGTAGACTTTTGATGATCATTCGATATATTTATAACAGTGATTTTCATACCATACTTAGCTTTTCGGAAAAATTTTTGATTCGCTGTAACACAGAGAATAAAGCTGCATTTCACAAGCGGCGCGCATTCTATGTTGCGGTATGTGGACGAGATTTCGCATCATTCAAGTCACCGCGCTTTCGGAACATTACGCAAACCCGGCGACAACGAGTGTGCATCCACTGCAAAACTCAATCTTATCCTCGCAGCAACAACGCAATAAGAAGTCCTTCTCAAAAACCAAGCATACAATTGAAATCGTCGAGATTTTACTATCAAACGGTTATTAAGATCTGTAAGAAAACTGTGTCCAGCGAAAACTGTTCGAGTGTGAAGGATAATTTTATTTTCACTACTTGATCGTAAAAGAACGATTTTTCTTGAAACCAAGTACACTGTTGCAATTCTTGAGATTTATGCTATCGAACGACTTCTAATGTTCCAAAAGAAAGCGAAAAACTAGTGTTTCTCAAGGGGCCGCAAATAGATGTGGATAGGGGGAAAGAACCATTAGCTTTATCGTACTTTCTTCAGTGATATCCTTACAACATTTGCAAGCATGTTTGTCATAGATGTAGCACGTCAATTCTATAGAAGTAGAAAGTACAATAATTCCAGAGCATCTTTCGCGATTGAAGATGATGACGAGGCCAGTGAGATCGCCGAAACGTACATAAGCCACTGACGTAATAAATCCCGGAAAGGGGTGAAATCAGCTTTGTCGATATATCAAAGTTTGAAACGAGGTTCCAAAAGCAGTCGAATAATGTTGATGATTTCTTTCACTCAATCAATTTGATTACAGTTTGCCTTAATCAATCCCTAAGTTCCTGCTAATTTGCGTTACTCTTAGATTAGAGCGATGTTACTGCATAAATGCAATGAACGGAATAGAGGTGCCTTGAAATTACACTTGGTCATTGATTCAGCCTCGCGCTCTAGGCTCCCCAGGCCATCCATATCTTCGGAGTGGGTTAACTGATACCACAATATCGTGGGACTACACAAGCACATTTAATACATTAATGGACCGTCGCAACGTATTTTACGGACTAAATATGTATTCACTCAATTCCACCATTCACAAAAAAAAACGGATATTTGAGGCATCTTACAGGAATTGACAAAATAGCACACAGTACTTTATCAACTCTCCTCTTACCATTCTATTAACCTTTAATAAAGAACATCTGGGGACTACCAGCTGCTAAAATTTGGTAACAATAAACGCATTCCGTATTTCATCTATTAGCACATCCGTGACGCCGCCAAATTCAACGAGGCAGCGCATGGAACGGTGTACGATTTTTTGCCCGAGTCTTCATGAGCCCCATGTGGGTCTCATCGGCCACAGTGTTCTGCAATCTAAAAGCTGCGCCCGATTTTTGTGCTTTGAGTTGGCTGCTTTGCGATATCCTTATTCTGTGTTGCTCCGCGTTCTTCTATACACTATACCATATTGTTGGTTTATATTCAGCTCCTGAGTGTGGAAAGAAAAACAGTCGTTGCACCATACAATCATATGCTGTCACCATTTAATGGACTTGAATATGCTCTGCTGGAAGTATTACGATGTTAGCTTGTGATTTTGATATTCTCTCATTCCGTAAAAAGCCTGAAAGTCATCGCAGTGATTCAATATTAGAGAACAACGAATCGCTTGTCAAAAATGATGCTACACACTGCATTTGATACCAGTAAATAATGGATAAGAGAATATTTCTGCGTCTCTTCACCGGCCACTCTCTCTAGTCAGCACATCCTCTTCATCAATAATCTCTTTCCAGAAATTAGAAATAAAAAGTGCAAAATTATTAAGAACATGCTTGTCTCTGAACGAGCTGTGATGGAAGATTTGCATTGGATAAGTCAGCTGATTTATAAGTACAGAAAAAAATCTGTTAGTCAAAATAAGGCATAAGGAATAAGGAATAAAACCATTTCCGTAGACTCAAAAAACCGACTTTCCCTGGACATTGGTACGTTAATAATATAATAGTGACATGAAGAAAAGAATAGTTCAAAACTAATCTTTATTTTGAGCTTTTGCAAGGTTGGTATCACCTACTCGATCGATTGTCCTTCTCGACGATCGGTGAATCTTCTTAAATATTGATGGCTGACCTTTCGGCGAGTACACCCTCTTCAGAGCCTTATTATTTATTGTAACGTTGTTCATGTAGTGTAAGAATTATTATAGAAAAAATGGAAATCTATAGCGTTAGTAAGCGAAATATGATTTAGGAAAACCACTCACTATGTTATCTAGTCTGAGAGCTGCCTATATTCTTTGTGCAAGGTGTCGTGTGAACCCGCCCCGTGTCATTAGGTCAATTTAAATAAGGATGTTTTTTTACGTTTCATTTCCCTAGAGGTCATATACTGGCTACTTTGTCCTATGAAAAATGACCTTCAGAATAACCACGAAGTCGCACCTCTGTGAAAATCGTTACATCTTAAGAAACTTGACGATCCGCGCCGCCTCATAGAAAACTGACCAGCTCGAAAATGTTAACGTCACCATAATTCTAAAATTTTGAATGACCATATGTACAGTGCAGTAGTTCATCATGACAATTTCAGAAATATACTTCGATAGCTAAATCTGCATTATACGCATAGTCTTTGCAGAAAAGGAAGTGTTGGTTTAGACTAAGTGTTATTTTTATCCTTGATTGGTGATGATTTTGAATTCTAATATTCTCCATTTGTTGAACATGTCAGCAGAAATTGATCTCGTATCACAAGTTTGTCCAAAATGAAGTACCACTTTCAAAGGAAAACCTCTTAAAATGTGTTATGGCCTAGGCGAGGTTAACTATCAACAATGACATGCTGTGTACATAGACTAGAACAAACGCGATTCTTATTCAACCACAAAAATTGTGCCAAAATTATCCTTCCGTTGAGAAATAGTAAAGAGTGAGTAGCAGCACAATGGTAATGGATGTGGTTCACTACTTAGACCGCTAAGCCCACCTTGGCGCTAAACTAACCCCGAACAGTGTGAGCCAAGGCTTTCACTACGCCGCTATCAAGAACTGATACCAAATCCAAAGGAGCGGGAAATCAGCACCCAAGAAAGTTCAGAAGGTTTTGTCGATGGTGAATGCGAGGAAACAAATCAAATGCAAAAAGTGCCGAAATCCGCATTACGTGAGAGATCTAGAATCAGGTCATCTAGAAGAGTAAGAAGTAAATTACTTTTTTTACTCGTATTGAGTCGAAATGCTATAACCATCGACACATTAGTACTTTGAGACACCATCGTGAAAATGCGGTCGAAATTTCGTGTGTTCAAAACACGAGCTTAGATGAATAAATATTCTTGCAACGATGGGCATGTTCCTCTTAGGTAGCAATCTTTGAATTGTGAAAAATCCATTGCATTCTATGAAGTTCGATATAAATTGGGATTCGCTGATTTAAGATTTGGAAGCTGCCCGTATTTTCTCGTCACATAACTCCATGTTGTACTATCATACCACATAACTTACGTCGTCGCGCAAACGTTAATGGAGTCTGATACATGGTATATCATCTTTGGGAAATTCTCCGCCATAAGCTCTATCTTTTCTATTATTAATGTTGACGTTGCTGTGCTCATATTGTGGTTTCGTATTATGTAGTATAGATCATGTTTCACATCGCTGATCAACGTTGATCGTCCAGCATATCCGACGTTGTCCAAGCGATGCAGCATGCAATGAAAGGCTTTGAAACTCGTTCGGCGGTCAAGTTTCTACTCTCACCCACATTCGCATACGTCTCTCAATCTGACCGTTTGTTCCCGTCCCAATCATCCCGTTTTCTGTGATTGCACCATATTGGCGTTCTTCACTACTTCACTTGTGACTGACTTTCACCTTTACAAAAGACAGCGAATGTAATTGGATTTCTTTTTGAGAAAAAATCCGTCACAGCACAGCTAGTCATTTTCTCTTTTGCAGTGTTTATACTGACGTTGCTGTGCGCATAGTGTGATTGATATATATATATATATATATATATATATATATATATATATATATATATATATATATATATATATATATATACATACATATATATATATATATAATGAGCAACTGGACAGTTGAAGTATTCATGTTGATTTAACGGCCGTTTCAATAAGTGTTCATCTTTCAAAATTTATTCGTTAATCTTTCAAGCTAGAACGGTCTGAGGTTTCAATTCGATTTTGTTCTTGAATGTACAGACTATATTTGCGAAATATTAGGTCTTCTCATAAGTTTTGCCATCAAAGCAATAGGTACCAATGGCATTATCCAGAAGGAGTTAGATTGCTTGAAAACACTAATCAGAGTATGTGCCATTAGCCTGAAGAGATTTCTGCCATATGTCAGGCAACAATTCAACAACGCTTTGTGCAGAATTTTCTGAGCTTTCTTTTGGTACTAACTTTGTCCATAATCGCCTACGAGAATATCATCGTGGAAAGGCTCAAGGATTTGTGTCGAGATGAACAGAGTTTCGGTTCTTTGCTGAGTTTCGAGCCGGCAACACCAACTTCAAAACCAGCTGCGCTCCAGACCCTCACGCGAAGCTGGTCGAGCGAGCAACTGAAAAGGATCCGACTGTGACTATTGAGGAGGGTGGCAGGAATGTGTTCAGGCTGATAGCACAACTTAAAGTAGTGTCGTTGAGTAATTTGGATTACTTGTGGTTAATAAATTTGTTGATAATTCCTCTTGTGATAAAACTTATGAGAAGACCTAATATTCTGGGTATGTGCGGTACTTAACGCTTCCTAACAAATATGCCGTGGAGCTTCATTCTCCACTGTCAAATAAGTTGATCAGGCAATTGTTTTTCTTTATTACTGCCTTAGATCTCTGGATCAAGTTCCAAAGTTTTTTATGTGGAAAGAGTCCAGTTTTCTATCATCATTGTAATATAATGAACATTTCTAACAGTTCTGTTACTACTTTAATAGCAGATTCTGACTACTATGATGCAATTCTACGCTGCAACATTGATTGCTCTCGCTCTTTGTTTACAAAACAATGGCAGTAAACATTTTCTGCTCTGGTTGGAGATATAGGCGGAGGAACACTATTCAGAGGTTATAGGCTTCTACAGATCCTTTCCTGTATCGTTTCTTGATAAGTCTCTTCCATGTTCAATAATGTTGATTGCTGTGCAAAACTTTGGACGTCGCGCGGATTTCGAACACGCATTTCACTCTTTCCAGTGGCGCGTGCTAGTCTCTATCGTGTTGTTGCTATTGCACACCCAGGGTGTCTCCAAGAACTACGAATGAACACTGTCTGCGGGTATGAGCTGTGGATAGTTGTCTATGGTTGCTTCCGCTAATTTCACAACAGATTCTTTCTTCACCAGTATCCAGTTTTCTCACCAACTGAGACGGTTCAGTTATTTATGAATTGGCAGAGGTTATAGAATGCACTTGAACGTAGAAGTAATAATAGGAAGACTTTTGTATTAGAATGTACAGCAGGTTAATCCTTGAAAGAGTTGTATCAAGTCATAGTCGAAATAGGATGATCTGCAACGTAGTTTTTATGTCGAGTAGCTCTTAAGGCATTTTGATATAGTGTGTTTCAGTATAATATTTCAATCGACGCTATTAGAGAAATCGATCCTTATTGAAAATTAGGCGTTCATCAAGCACTAGTGAAAGCAGTAGAACTCTACCCCTACTGCAGAGCTCAAAAATTATCCAAAAAAGCGGTTTTTCCAGTCAGTAAGTTCCATTCGCTAGTGAAAGCTTTATTCTTCGCTTATCTACTATGGTCATTGTTAAAAACAGCGAACATTTCTTGAAGTGAATTCTGTGACATTTCGGTTGCTAAGAACGGATAGGAAGCTTTCAACAATTTCAATAAATTAATACTAAGATAGAAAGTAACTGTGCGGAAAAAGTAAGTACATTTTTTGAAATGTGCTGATTACTATATTTTCCAAACTTTTGAAAACCAGAAAATTTTTATCGAGGTTCATTGGATATTCGATCAACTCCTATTATTGACATTTTCATCGATCAAACAAATGTCTCTCAACTTTTTAGTGCCGCCTTTTTTCCAAGTATCAGTGGATTTGTACACAACGTACAAGTAGGAAATAGTAAGAAACAGCTTTTGGTTCGTGGTTGCATCTACAGAAACATACTTTCTAAAGGACGTAAAGTATCGCATTACTAGGTTGCCTAAATATAAGCCTTCATTTTGGTAATTGTCGAGTAGCTTGAACACGCAGATAAGCAATCTTTGTTCACTCCTATTGTACACCAAATAACAAGCTCTGTTCGCTCGAGGGCATGAGAAATACTCGTGTTGCATTATATTTTCTCCTTACTATTTATGCAATGAAGCTAGCCACAGGAAACTCTTCGTGCTCTGTACGTTAAGTTTTCCGTTTATGGGACACTTTGGGTAAACTTCCACCTTGTAGCGTCGCAATTCGAGAAATGGGGGCACTCTTCAACCATGACGAAGTTGTTGCTTTGGTTAGGATGGTGTTGTGGAAAATGTTTACCCTTTAGCTTCCGCTTAGGTAATTCTCCTGGCACGCGACGCGATTACCGAGTGGGCGGGGCGCGCACCGATGAAATTGTGGTAGCTTACCAGTAAAGTTTAGATTATTAATGCCACTAAGGGAGGTCTTACCATCAGCAAATGTTAATATGTTAGAAGAAACTACAATAAGGCTACCTGATAGTAGAAACATCACTAACTCGTCTTCATCACGCTTTTGAAGGGAAAACATAAATGCCTTGAAATGGTCGTATTTTGAACTATTACTGGACATTCTTATTTTCGCCGATTTATATTTATTTAATATAACCACAAAAGAAAATGTCAAATTTGACCTGAATTTTTATTTTATACTCTTGAAATCAAATACTACGACATAAATTCTTCAGTTTACATATCTTCTCATTCCTCACAACGGCCAGAAGTCATCAAAGTGATGTAGAATTGCAAGAGAATGGATAATTTGGCAAAATGATGCTGCATACTGCATGCATTGCCACCCCTCATCGATAATTCTCAATAATTATTTTGCTTCACGTATGTTTTTTCAGTCTAATGCCTTCGAGACAATTTGCTCCACCCTATCCAGTTCTCATCATTTCAAGTAACTTTAATGTGACCACATGCACGTAGTTTTAGAGGATCAACATTACATCAAAGACCTCTTGGTCCTCATAACTGATTCCAATAGGTATGCTTAGAAAAATACTATGCCTAAATAAACATACTCAGTAAAAGGTTTTGTTGTGGCCGTAGATAAAGGGTGAGAAGTTCTGCTCGGTTGCTTTCCGGAAAAACAGTGACTTCAGAAGAGCTTAGTGTCCTTTTTACTACAAATACGTCTAAAGGTGACTCTAAAGACGAAATTGCACTGTATAATTCTTGGAATCCTGATAAGAATATTACATGCTTTGAGCTGATAGGTCTACTGGTATGCAGGCGCCTGTTTCGTCCTATTGGCACTTATCAGTACCACCCTCAATCGGTTCAGTCAATCCCCGAAGGTCAAATAATCCTCTAAAGGAATTGACGCCGAGTATGAAAGGTTGTTTACTTGGGGAGGGGGTGGTACTGATCTGATGAATCCCAATAGAACGAAACAGGCGCCTGTATACCACTAGATCTATCAGCTCAAAACATGTAATATCCTTATCAGACTATGTCTTTTTAAGCGGGTCTATAAAAGGCGGTCGATAGAAGAGGTTTGATTCTTAAAAAACTATTGTGAAGTCCAAATAACAAGCTAAGTAGTCGAATAGCAAAGTGTAATCCTTTTTCCATTTATCATAGAGCACTAAGTGGGCATTCCATAAACAAAGTTGAGGATTAGAAATTCTACTTACCAAGCTATTGAATGATTACTGAAAGTAGTGAAAGAGCTCTGTTCAGTTGGAAAGGCAAGAAAACACGAGCTCATTCCTTATAAAGAGAGTGAATTCCGCATAATTGTGATGGGGAACAGTTTCATTTTGACAAGTAGGAAGTATCAGAACACATGAGCGTTGTCTCTATCAAAAAACTAAACAGAAGCTTCTTCAGCAAAACTTAATTTTCTCGCACCGTTTAGACTTCGCTATGAGGTTGAAACAACGGTTTATCTACTAGAAAAGCAAAACTTTATCTTAATTGCGTCAGTAATACGTGATATGAAGGTTTCTTTCCAAGAATTCTTTTATGGACAGAAACTGAGATTTTTGAAGCTATCGAATGACTGTGAAAAGATAGATAAAATAAAGATAAAACGCTATACAGAAGTTGAAATTATGTTCTCTTTCCGATGGATGCAGTCTTTGAGTTAAAACACAAGAAATTTCTCGAAACAGTTGCGTTGTTTTTACTGAAAGACAGTTTTGGTAGCCTTTTCTGTAATGTACCTTCATTCAATCACGATAGTGTTTAGTTTATACAACCATGTCGACTTTTTACACGCAATAAATAAACCACTTCCACAGGTACTAACTAGTTTTTTCATGAAGTAATTGCATGAGCGTATAGTTATGTTCCGAGAAAAAATCATAATTTCTTTGTCGATTGTTTTTTGAATTTCAGATTGTAATATTGGGTACTATTTGAATTTGTTTTCTTCAGGAACCAAGAATCGACCGATTCTCATAGAAACACCACTAATGGGATCATTATTCCTTCTAATCAACAACATCTTTATAATTCTCACCGCTGTTTACAGTGTTAAGAAATGTCGGCCAAAGGTATTTGTCTGTTCTTTCTATAGTAACGCCAAAATGTCTGTTCTTCTCCAAATTCGTCATTCGTAATCATTATAGCCAGTGGGTCATTTTTACGGATACTATTAAGCTTGTGGTTTACTATTCTAACAGAAAACTTCTGAATGAATAAAAAGATCAAAAGTGACTCTTGCAGCACATTACAGTACAAAGCGCTATTATCATGCTGAAACGTAAGCCAATACTGGGGAGAAGAAATAACCATTAATATATGCGTAGCTTCAAGTATAGATTAGGCGAATGCGCCAGCGTCAAATACTTCTACAGTCATTGAGACCTCTACAAATTATCCCTAATAAAATGGATAGATGGCTATCCACCATATTTAAGGCCGATGTTCATTGCAACTTTCGAAATGTTAGAAATAATCATAAGAAGGAATGCTTTGAAAATCATTGCTAGCCGTGGAAATTATTTCTGTAGAAGCATTGCAGAATTTCAGGCTTTGTCGGCGCCAAATCTAGAGAGTAATAGCATTGATTTTTCGCCAGGGTTCACAATGAACACAATCAGGTATGATTTAGTGAGATCTTCGGTTAACTTCCTACTCATACAAGGTCATCTAAAATGCTTCAGTCTGAAGTCGCGCAAAGTTGGGAGGAAACTGGAGTAGTTAGAGGAGATTTGCAATGCACACATTGTCGTCAGCCTGATCTTATTGCTTGAGAAGACAAACCTTTAATCCCTCAGGATTGAAAAATAGGTGCCAGAACTGTCTAGGAGGTTTATAGCACTCACTTGATGCAGCGGTGGGTGGACCACAACAAATCATTATATGAGCTAGATATGCATTTAGTCACCTTTACGATATGAGGATTAGAACCAAATGTTTAGCATCCATGTGAGATGATTTAACTGCGAATACTTTGTACGGAGCTGCAGAATTTTTCTTACATGGCCTGAGCATCGTACAGTAACAGGTGTCGTTGTGAGCCTTTCAATTCTTATTTGCACTGCAGTAAGCTTCTGTCAAATTGAGGACGGGAAGGGACACCTATAGCAGAACGTTGAAACTTCGCATCACTATTTTGCGATACCATGAGAAATCATGCTCTGCAGCGTTTGAGATTCCAGTACGACAGAAAAGTGGTTAATCATGATCACATAGATTTCGTGTGCGAATCCAACCATTTCTATGGACGACTTTTATGGGGATTCGAATACTCACTGAACTGCTATGATCACAACATCAGGCGATAGCTTACTCAGATACTTGTACGACCCGACACAGAATACATCATATTTGCTTCTGTGCCTCGTCCTTGCTGATGATTCGATTTGAGGATGGCGGCGAGTGTCACTTACCATGATCTCTGTAATAAAGCGGCAGCTGCGACTACGTCAGACTGATTTTGATTACGAACGAGTCTACACAGTGTGTTGATCGTAGCCGTAGGAGTTGGTTGCAATTTCGTGGACTTCACTCTATAGTGCTCTTCGTCCATGTGCTGTCTACTTTTCGTGATATGATAGGCCCATCTATGTGAAGGTTACTGTGGTATTTTTAGTCCTTTAGTTGGTTGGTGGTTTCTTGGAGATGCCTGAATGACTATGCCATTCGCGAGGCGAAGATTTGCTAGGAATTTTCTATCAGAACCGATGCCCTTCCCGTCCCAATTGTCAGCTTCATTCACTACCGTGCAGTTGTAAGCAGCTTTCGCTTTATGGCTCCGTCTTGCCAAACTTCTTTATTTTTGACTATGGCGACAAGTCGATGGAAAAAGTGTGTCCATGTGTTTGTAGCTTCAATAGCAGTTAGCTGGTGTTCGTGTTTAGGACGGTCCACTCTTTGGTCGACGAGCGCTAAAACGAGTGCATCTTTCTCGACATTGTCAAATGATTTTGTAGTCGACAGAAGTGAGGACTAAAGTAAAGTGGAATTATCGACAGATCACTGCTTTGAATAAAGTTCAGGGTATATGCAACAAAATCCATGTCGATATTATGCTTGCTCAGCTGCCACACCTCATCCAAATTTCTTGGTCTGCGCAAAAAAGATAATGTTTGTAACGGGTTTGTAGGGTACACTCGACAAGCGTATTTCAACGTTACTTGTGAAAAAAAAGAACTTCCTATCTTATGCTTTGAAGCAGTCTTTCAATATTATAGATTTATATACGAGAATATGACAAAGTGGCAGCAGAACAAGAGCCTTGGTAGTGCAGTGATTAGCACGCGCCTCCTTTGAAGCTGTTACCGACCGAGAAGGAATTGTCAAACTGTTCACGACGAGCATTATAACGAAATTCTATGCAAACTTGACTGACAGATCAACGAGGATCCGACAGAAGACTACAAGCTGTTTGTCGAAAGACTTCAGAGCTGTGCCAAGTTTATTTGGTAACATAATCAAAAAATACCGCAGGTAGTACCGAGCGCCAGCTACAGAAGAACTTTACAGAAGAATCTACAAAAATGTATGTAAAGCAAGCTTTTGGAAGCAGTACAAAAGAATCTAGTCTGCAGGAGTGCTATGGAAACATGTTCGAATTAAGTATTGCGCTTTTGAGCTAGATGAATCAAGTTGGAATCACTAAAACTTTCCGTCATGATATGAAGTTGATAACGCAATAATTCTACACTGATTTTTCCATTCCGCTATTTCCGTCTTAGAACGTGAAATTCCACTGAAAAAATCTGTTGGGATTCTGACTTATGAAGTTTCAGATGCGACACATGGCACGAAAAAACATGCTTTGAGATCCTATAACATGACTTCGGACTTTCTGAGAGATAAAAGCCATAATCTGTATGCACTTTCCTTAGCACAAATGACATCTCACTTCTATAAGGAAAAATTCAAGATCAGTAAAGGTTGCGCACAGTCATCGCACAAAAAGTGTGAGCGATGAGCGCTGCGCTGTAACCATCGCGCGATTTGCTTGTTCAGTGCACTCTACAAGCTCTTACAAAAATTATCCTTCGCAAATTTTGAGAACTTTGGATGAGCACAACAAGATGAACAAGGATATTGGAAGGAATAACTTCATGGACCACATTCTAGCCTTATCGATGGTCATAAAAGTCTGTCGGTATTACCACCTGCCAATAATCCTTGCTTTTGTCGACTATGAAAAAGCACTCAATAGCTTCGAAATTGACTTTTCCTTACTTTGGCATCAGAAACTGATAAGATATTCTTCCTTGACCAAGCGAAGAACACGTAGTCAATGAAGAATTTGACTTTTTCGGCTGACCTTTGACGCGTTTCATCTTTTTCAAAGGTGATCATGGAGCACTAGCTCGGATCAGTCGCCTCTGAAGAAGAAACGCCTCGAAACGTCAGCTGAAAAAGTAAGTTCTTTGCCAACTTATTATTGGAACTGCACCACGGAAGACAGTTTTTCTCATCGGCCCCTTATCATATCCATCAAAATAGGAGTTTGACAGGCGATGTGGTATTTCCACATCTGGATGCCTCTGCACTGCAATGATATTGAAGTCGCCCAATTGGGACGAGAAGGACAGACACATCAGTGAAAGGTTCCTATAAAACCGTTGCTTCGCGGATGACATCATCATCTTTCCGAAAGTGCAAGCGAAATAGAGAAGGTGCTTATGGAACTCAGTGAAGCACAAAAAATCGGACCCACACATAAACCACATAAAGATCCAGTTTGGGAAAAACCAATGGTGCAATGATGAGCATATCAAACTGGATGTTTCTCCGATTACGGAGAGCTCCTCCTACGTGTACATTAGTCGTTCTGAATATGGAAATCGACATGAAGGAGGAACGTGACAGAAGAAGAAGAGCGGTGTGAGCCGCGTTCGGGTCCCTCAGAGAAACGATCAAGTAACGGACGCTAAATTACGCGCTAACCTTTTTGATCCAACAGCCCTTCCAGCGCTCTGTTATGCAACAGAGACGTAGGCTAATATTCTAACCACGTCTAGACTACTGCGATTGACTCAGAGAGCGTTTGAACGATCTCTTTTGAAATTTAGTCGGCACTCAAAGCACATAGCCGCCTTACGCAGCTCAGATCTCTGGAAGCTATCACATCTTCGCGACCCAGAAGAGCATATATCAATAGTGACACACATATGGACTCTCCACATAGTAAGAATATTGGACGACAGCTAAACGAAACGAACTGTAGAGTGAAATCCACGAGATTACACTCGGCTCCGAGGGCGACCACCTACATGTTGGGCAGACGTATTCGTTGCAAAAATTAATCAGCTGTATTCGCATCTGTATTCGCATCAGCTATATTCACACCTGCCGATGTTCAACTGATCACGGTATAAGACTCGCGCCACCCGCCACCCTGGAACATACCACCATCATGGACGAGAACCTCGAGAAGGAGAAACGACTGGAAAATGTGTTGAGGTCTGCACGATTCGTGAAGACGGATCGCTCAAGTATGCATATAATTTGGTAGCTTAACTGGGTTTAAAGCGAATATGCACATACTAGATTGTTTAGTAGATACAAGTAGATACACCAACAACCGATGTGTCAGATTATCTTCATCTTTTATCGATAAGGATATGGTGGAGCTCCGCGTGTGTCCTACCGTTAGGTGACGTTGACAATCAACGGCGACATTTTCTGTTTGGGAAAAATGAATTTCCATGAAAAAAAAACTTGCTGTGGGCAGGAGATTTGCAAGCGGTTTCATTTTCATTGCTTCCGCCTAATCCAGATCTTCTGATCCTGCATTCGATAAGGGAGGGTCTCCGGCAGAGTGGCTGTGATGCTCATAGTAGCGCGCTGCTGATTCTCCCACCACATCACTCTCCGGCATCCAACAACGAACGTCCTATGCAACGCTGCAGCTAGAATGTCCTCAAAATTGCAAGGAGACGTGCTCAACCGTTCCACGACGTTAAAGAGAAAGACGAAAATAAAATAAATGCTAAAAGTACTGGAATCCACACAATGAAGAAAAGATTATAAAACGAATAAAAAAACTAGTAAAGTAAAGACAGCGCTTGCTCTCTCCTGGCTTTTTCTATTCTTGCGTTAGTCTATGACAACGAGTTTGCACTACGAACTTTTATTGTGGGTAGCTTTTTCAAACTGATAGTGGAAGGCTTCCAATTCGTGCTTGTATGCTGCATCGATCCGTGAGTAACAAATTATGATAGAGCTCTTCTTAAAGGTTTGTTGAACACGTACAGCAACGCCATCAGAAGGAAAAGCATGAAGATCGGTGTCTAGAGAGAGTGACCTGGTATTACTTCTAGAGTGGTCAGCAGTATCCATAGAGTCTGATCCTTGTTCATTAGATCCATTTTCAAACGTCCTGCGTATACCGTGATTTGCAGTCTTTCACCGAGAGCGTCATTGTCGGCGTCATAGACAGCACCTCCCCAGTGCGCGGTGTATTTAGGATCTCCTGTTGGTGGTTTATCAGTTTGATCTTTTATAAACTACTGATTAACTTCGCAGGGACGATTTCATTTCTTAACTACGATTTGGACCTAATACAAGTTCTTTTCAGCTGCGTTTCCTTTCACCACCTTTTCTACTGCTTGATTTCGAGATAATATCAAAACCCAGTCAAAAATGAAAGTAGGAATGGAGCAATGACGGGCCTTTCGAAGGATTATAGATGATGATAATGTGATAAAAGCTCGCCTAAATATCTATATTCTGGAATATGCTGACGTGGAGCATTGGTTAGACGTGCTACATACTGCACAAGGGATATGCTTAGTTTGATTTCGTAACTCGGCGGCACAAAACCTCCATCGTTCCACGATCGCCAGATTGCTCTTGCCCGAGAAGTTGAAAGCATTGATCTGATAAAAGGATAAAGCTCTCGGCGGTAATCATTCCCTAAGAGATGCGCCATGCATTCGACTTCAATTTTTAACTTCGTTTGAGGTGATTGAATGCACATCTGACCTTTACAATGACTCGCGGTGGCCTCCCGCTGAACCGAGTCAGTGCTGCTTATCCTCCCAGACAAGTCTTAGACCTGTCTGTTACCAATTTACCGACCCCGGAGGGACGGATGGCTTGGTGAGCCATGAGCGCGAGATCGAACCAGTGACCTCGTGTGCGACGCAGACGTGTGTTATTGATTTGATAGATCGTTAAAATCCCACAAGTAATTTTATAGACCGATCATGCACTCAAACCCCACTGCGATGCTACGAGTGAAATCGGATGAATATGGCCTATTCCTTAGTAAATCAAACTTAAAGCGATTCACCATTTCTTTTCCAGAAAACCAACACAAGATGTCTATTTTTGGCCATCGTTGAGTGAATACGAACGAAAGGTTCTCAGAGATGCCTTCTTTCAAATCGGTCGACGGACTTGCGTGAAATTTTCCGAGCAAGTAAGGATTAGATTTTTGAAACATCTAATCCGATTTATTATTCAGAAAAGAGATTAACAGATGTCATTGATGCGTTGACATATAAAACGAATCAAATTCTTTCGTTTTTCGTGTTTGTGATGAAAAAAATTGGAATTGTGAGTTCAACATCTGCTGAATTGGGCAACTAACTTTGTCGTGATAGCAAATTTGTGTTATTGAACGTATATCCTGTCACTTAGTGAAAATCAGCAAAGGAAATTGTGAATATCACAAATGTGTACTTAGGTGTTCTCACTAACGTGTCTCGTGTACATACTATATCTTTACCTAACAAAAATGCAGTTTCGACCATTCAGTCATTTTTAAAGAATTTAGAAATGACACGTGTAACAAGTCGCTAACTGCTAATACTTAGAGTTATTGAGAATCCACAAATGTCTTATGAACGCTAGCGATCGTAAGAAATGATGAGACGTTTCCTTCTCAATAAAATCGGCAATGTTTGTAAGACAATGAATATCAAATATTCGCCAGGAATATAAGCCATGGTTCCATGCTGACCGTTGGGATGCAACAAGACCATACGTCATCATTCGTAAAAGCAAAAAATATGCAGGTATGTAAGAATTGACCTACTATTTCTTTTCGTGGCTCCATACGGTTTCACATGAAATCGTAGACACATTGCATGCAATGTTTGCGTAATGAAATGTCAGATTTCTTCTGTTATTAGCGATTCATTTGCTTTCATGGTGCTTTGACGGGTATAAATATACCAAAGTACGGCAGTCCAGCCGAAATGACTTTGCTGATTCTTAAAACGGATATCTTTAGTTACTGCTGACAAAACTTTGTTAACAAGTTTTGAATACTTTATTTTTGAATTCAAATGCTGTAGAAAAGTCAGTACGAGGGCCTCGATGGTAGTAGATGCTGAATACTTAAGTCTCCGGAAGAAGTATCAACCAAAATCCACCTCAGATTACGAATTTTGTTCGTATCTCAGAATTCTTGTGTCTATCGTAGCAGTTTTGTTATGACTGGTTTCTTTGTTATAGTGTTCACAATTTCGGCATTGGTCTCACGCGTTTTATGAAAAATTTTTTTGGTAAATAGTAGCATATAGATCATGTACGCCTCTCAAGCATCATAACAAGGCTTTTCGTAATTCTCTTATTTATTAAAATTCCTTCAGTTATAGAAGATTATCATTTTTTTACATGGAATTTACAACCGACATGACGTTAAAATCGCCCCACGCGGCAGCCATACAGACTTGAGAATTGGTCCTTATGTGCTATTTAAATCTGCCCATTTAGGTAGAAGTATAATGTAAAATTATATGGTTTTTTAACGAAATTTTGAAACAGTCAACTGCATTGAATAAAGCAGAAGTGCTAAATGTAAGAATTGACATTAAGTGTATGCTATATGCTGTGCGCATTTTCCCTATAGAAGCAGTGTAACCAATGGAAATATCACAAACAGCCAGAAACTATTTGTTAGTCTCTTTGGGAGACTGTGGATTGAAAAGCAAACGATACAAAGCAATGAGAACTAAAGATATGATAACGTTGTTTAACAAGGTATTTGCTAACATTCTCTAATCAACATTTTTGTGTATTCCATGACCGCCCACTCTATACGATCACAATGATCATGATCACAACTAAAATAACAATAAATGGCCAGCTGAACTACGGAGCAATGCTCGAGGAAGGCTTTCTCGTATATTTCGAAGTTGAGAACAGGACCTGTGCGTTCATCACGTCGAGAGTGTGCTGCAAGTTTGAAGTTCTCGCCTGATACAATCGAAATGCTTGACAGAGCCATATTCCTTGAAAAACTAGAATTCTATCAATTCCCACTTTCTTGAATTTTTCGGCATTAATGTCGTTTTCAAAATAGAAGGACCGAAAAACAGTAGATGAGTGACTTGAGAACATTTTGGATAAATAAGTCGATTGCACCAGATATCGATATTTTCCAGCTTATTCTGGTAACACAGTCGAAGACACTGCTGAACGTACAATTCTCTATATATCTGAAAATGCCTTCTACATGAATACATTCAATCATTCACGTGGAGCCGTCATGGATCAGCTTGTGCGCTATATGGGTACGTTTGTCTAATTATCTATTTATCTGTTTATTTTCTTGTCAGTTCATTTATTTATTTATATGGTCAAATTTAACACGCTATGAAATCAAATTCAATGAATCAGATACTTTTTATTTGATTCTCGTACTCATATCTTCCATCCACCTCGAATTTGTAAGGACTCCACTACTCCATACAGAGACAAAATTTTTTAGAAAAGCTTTTTTCGATTCACAACAGATATTTGATTTTCTCATAACTACTATCTGAGCCAACATGTCATATGGCTTGTTAATAGACTCTTGTACAGCCCAATGCACGTGTTTCGACCTTACAGTTTCGTCAGTTGGGCAGAACCCGTCGTCCTTTAGTCAATCCTCCGTGTGTGCTCCAGTCCCCACAGTAAAAAGTAGCGTCGGCAATCAATCGAGTGTTCAACATTACATGTTCGGTGATATTCTCACTTGACTTACAGTGTAAAGCGTTCGTCGACTCTACCTCCTAGTGTGGAGACCGAAGCACCCACAGAGGATTGGCTAGACGGGTTCTGCTCGTTGACGAGACTGTGAGGACGAAACACGTGTATCGGGCTGTAGAAGAGCACATTAACAGACCACATGACACGTTGGCCCAAATGATAATGAAGAGATCTATTGAAATTTGAGCGTGGTCTTAATAAAACACTCGAAATAAAGATATAATATTACACAAATATCACCGTAGAACAGTCGAGTGTACAACACTGGATGTTCGGTGATATTCTCACTTGACTTACAGTGTAAAGCGTTCGTCGACTCTAACTCTTAGTGTGAAAACTGGAGCACTCACAGACGATTGGCTAAAAGACCACGGGTTTTGCCCGACTGACGAGACTGTAAAGTCGAATCACTTGTATCGGGCCGTACAAGAGCACATAAACAGACCACATGACATGTTGTCTCAAATGATTATTATGAAATATATAGAGATTTGAGCGTGGTCTTGATAAAACACTCGAAATAAAGGCATTTGATTTTCTTCATGAATGACGATCAAATCCAGTGATTCCGTTTCTGGAACTCTAAGATAAATGTGCTAAGGTCTTCTGTTGTAAATCTAAAAATGCTTTTCTCACATAATTTTGCTGCCAGTGTTCCAAATAACGGCGGATAAAAGACTCATCTGACCCGATGCTGGATTGCATCAATATATGTGGTTCTTTATAAATCGATCTCTAACAATTGCACTATTCCAACTACGATATTTAGGCAGACAGGTGAAAACAGAGTATGACGACTGAGATCGGCCCCGGAAAAGCACTGAAGTAGTATGGCGCTTAAACAATCAGTGTTCTTTTTTAACTGACTTAAATCTTTTCTGAACTGTTCCTGTAGACCTTTTTGCTCGGATACTGATGAATTGCTTATAGTGGGCACTTGGCTGCACTTTCTAGATAGTTTATTTTACACAACTATTCATCGCAGAGATTTCTTAACATGTTCATATTTTGGCAAACTATTGCTGTAATTACAAATAATAGCAAAATATCAAAAGATTGAAGATCCTTTGAGTAGTACAATCAATTTTGTAGGTTTGAAGAAAGAGATCTATCGTCCAGATGCAGCCTCTTACATACAAGCTATCGGGTGAGTGATCAATAATATCTTTTAAAATACAAATCTTTACTTGCGTTTTCCAATCTTTATGTAAAAGATGAAGAAGTTAATTCACCTAAATAACTACTTTTGAGAGCTATTTTAGTCCTGTGCCATTGATTCGTCAACCAGTTTATCATTCCGCTCAGCTCATGTGGCCTTTCGATCCGGAAAGCATTACCGTGCCACTTTGGGCTAGGGATAAGTTCGTTTGAGACTTCAATACCTTTTGCTTTCTCCTTTCCACTATTTCCACTACTTTGCATTGAAGTCCCGTTGGAAGCAGCAAAATGTTTTTTATAGATAAAGTCTATCATGGTATTATATTGGGATATGGTAGTAGCTTGTGAGACTTCATCAGTAGAACAGAAATATTGATTCTTGAAGAAAGTTTGTATTAATTGCAATCCACACACTCAACACTTGTCCTTAATCCATGATCTTTCAAGGTATCGCCTCACGCAATATTGTCCGGCTAGGAATGATGTAGATATTGGTGCTGGGCAAAGAGTCGGCCTTCTAACCAGGTGTGAACCCATTACGTTACTTTTTTTATCGCTTGAGAGACGGCCATTCTATAATGCGTCCAGATTTCTATTCCTGAGTAACCAAAACAGCACTTACATCAGTACGGGCTGCATCAAGCAAAAATGAATAGTCGTTCCTTATTTTCTTCTTGGGCCAGACAAGAGGTGTTATAACAATATTTACTGAAGTAGCTGACGTTTCGGCAGTCTCGCATTCTTCAGAGCCATCCTTGCGCAAGAACATAAAGCATTAACGTTCTGGATCAATACGACCAATCCAACGATAAACCGCAGGGAAGAATGCTCCGTAATCACTTGTGATATGAACCAGTACATAAGACTGTTGTCCTGATGGATAAGGTGCATTACGCATCCATGTGATCTCCTTTCGATGATCTCCACTTGAATTAATCAGTGGAAGACATATAAAAGCAGCAGTGAGTATGTTGAAAGTTAATTATGTGCTTGATGTGATTAAAATCTAGCTCTTGTGATTTTTTCCAAAGGAGTAATTGAGGTGTTTGACTGATTGAGTTGTAAAAACTTGATCTTTTCAGGCTCTGAAGAGGGCGAGGCTGCCCGAACGTTAGCTACTTAAATAAATATATTATAACACCTCGTGTCTGGCTTGAGAAGAAAAAAACGAATTGTTGAAGCATGCCGAGGTTAACAAATAGTCGGTCTTGGAAACATATAGTAGTTTTGCTCTGTCTTATTTACATAGTAATCTGCCCATTACCAAGGTTCATTAAATGACTTGTAGCGAAGTGGACTACTTCAAGATAGGCTAGTTGGCAAGATGGGACGATTTATTTGGAAAGAGACATGTGAAATTGGAAAAAAAATTGAAGGGTTATTTGCGGATTATTACCTGCGCACTATCGCTGATTGTCGAGGAATTCGGCCTTCTCACAAAGTGATCTCTCTCTTTGATCATGCAGTCTATTAGAATGAATTGTAAAAAACGCGTGTCATGATGAAAAATTGGAAAATCTCTTTAGTCTGTTAATGATATAACATATTTTGAGCCGTTTGTCAGGTTTTAGTGTTAGGCAGGCGCCTTTTTCGTCCTCAAGGGCTCTTCAATAGCACATTCTCTTGATTTAGTCGATCCCTTGAGATGGGATACTCTATGAAGGAATTGACGCCGAGCAATAAATCACCACAAGTCAGGTGATAGAATCCCCTGACATTGCAGAGACTAGCAATCAAGCTTGTGGCTGTAAAAATGAATCATACCTCTCTCTCAGATCGCTTCTTTGTAGACCCCGCTCAGAAAGATAATACTCTGATATTGATGTAACATGCTTTGAGCCGTTTATCAGGTCTAACTGCTACACAGGCGCCTGTTTCGTCCTCAAGGACTCTTCACTACCACATTTCCTTGATTCAGTCGCTCCCTTTAACCTATGTTATATCATTGTCAGAGAATTACCGTTTAAAACGAGGGTCTACAAAAAAAAGAGTCGAATGATGAGGTTTGATTCTTTAGTCTGTTTTTCTTAGAGATTCTCAACACTTCTGATTTTTCTTGGATAGCATGGAATAAGATTCTCTAAATATCTTTACATAGCTGTTCAGCGTTGATCTACCATCCGTCCCTAAAACGTAATGTATTCAAGTTTCCGAGGTGCACGCTAGGATGAATGGTCGTAAGGTTGAAAAATCAACATAAAGCCCGTTGTTCTTTGTCCTTTTCACCAAACTCCCTATAAATTCATAAGCCTTCAGGCAAATGGTCTATTCTACCCAATTTATAAACGTGGGCAGTTCATCATAGCAAATCATTGATGAATTCAGACAAAAATGGAAAAATTTCAGATGTTCATTGTTCCACTGAGTGAGACACCAAAAACGAGTTCGCTTTATAAAAGCATAATTAACTGGCTTTTTATTGTGACCAAATAAAAAACTGAGACTTCGAGTTTTTATGATCCATTTCATTTTTTCATCTTTTAATCATCACTGGATTCTTATCTATTTATAAGTTGCATAAATCGGTGTTATGCAGCTTTACTTATTTGACTTGGGTTACTTTTTGGTTATGCGCGCCTCAAAATTAGGAGTGCAAAACGTAATCTTCTTTTCGCTTTTTCGGCGTTCTACAAAGACCTTCTCAGAAATCATTTTTAGCTTCGGAATCGTTTGAATTTATGCTTTAAAAAATCACTCACACAGAAGTTATCGTAGCGGCTGAAGTTAGAAAGCAATGAATAGTTGGTCAAAAATGATGATGTATACTGCATGCGATACATGTCGATAGATGCTCATCAATAACTCTCAATGATTTCTGAATTATGTTATACTTTGGATGTTGGAGCCTACATGCAATTATATAACAGCCTTTCTTTTACTTTCTGTAGCTATTTGTTTTTTATATATCCTTTTGTAGTTTACAATGAACATTATTCGTCGTTGCAACTTTTATCACTTGACATTCCCACTGATTTTACGTGTTCTACGTGATTTTTTAGCTGATTGCCTTCGCGGCTGATCACCTGTATCTTCCTGAAGTTCAAATCTCTTAAAATGATTCAGTGCGACCAAACCACTGACCTGATCCGTTTTAGCTGCTTCTCATGGCTTCCATGAGTGTCCTCCTTTACTTTTACCATTTTGATAACTTTGTTAGTTTCTTCAAATTATTCATAGCTCATGCGCTAACAGGGAATACTTTTGCGTTACCGAAGAATTCTGGGCGAAAACAGAGGCGTTTTTCACGAAAAAAGTAAATATTTCATATATCTCGCTTGTTCATTAATATCACTCGGCATTCATTGTCTCCGGAGATGCGCCTTCTGAAGTGGTAGTTGTCTGAGGAAATTTCCAGTCAATTTGACATTACTAAACTTAGAAGAAGGCAAAACTTCGAAAATCTTCCAATATTGCACTGTATTGTGCTCAGTCATATCAAGAGGGTACTGATGAAGAGATAATCGATTAAACCTCTAAGAACGATCGTTGCCAAAATCTTTCTGTGTTTTTGATGATGATGAAAGTGTTCTAGGAAATTTGAGGCTTATTTGCAAAAAAACCAGTCGGCTCTAATGAACTGAACGTGCCCGATACACGGTTGACTGTGGAATAGACATATCTATAACCACCTATATCTATGAATGAGAGTAAGGAGAGAAGGTCTCTCGTCTTACAAGAATCGCAACAAGAAAACGCAATTAGAGTTTGATATATGTTCATTTCCAATAATATCGTTACTCTTGAGAAATACGGATCGTTAAGATGCATGTGCGTTTTCTTACTAGATAGATGTATATGAATATCCTTGGTCACATGCCATTTTTTGTGACGACGAAGTGTATCGACTATCTAACTCTTCTAAATAAGTGCTAAAAAACCCGATATGAATCAGAAATTCAGGCGAAACTTTCTCCACGCTTGTACTGTGGTCTAAGAAGGCCTTTTCACATTCCAAGCTCATTACTAAATTCTCCATTTTTTTCGGCTACCAAATAACTATCAATAGTCATGTGAAAGAGCACTAAACACTACTTGTTGTTGTAGCAAGTGAAAACTCAGTAACAAAGACGAATGGTTGACCGGTGCCAATATATGATTAAGGATAATTTGCTTTTGATTAATATTTGAATAGAAAAATCTACAACATCAGGAAAGGTTGAGAAAATTAGGTCGAAGAAAATGCACTCTTTTCGAAGAAGAACTCACAAAACAAGAGTAACGAGCTGGTTCTTTGGGAAACAAAAAAGGAACGGACCCCTTTCGTTCAACAAGAGCTGTTCTAAGAGTGTTAGTAATCAAAGAAAACTTAAATTTTAGGCTACTATACCTGCCCGTCCTAGAAGGACTTTTTTAGCGCTATAACATTCAGAACAGATATATGTTATACGCCCGCTGCGAGCTTTTACTGTTGCTTCTCTAGAAGCACGAAAAGCATGTGCATGTGTAGAGAAAATCTTGTGGTGACAGAGTCATACGTATTATCTGGTATTTCTTTCAAAGCGGAGAAAAATACTCCACGCACTCCACATGTGAGCCACATCCATGGCCAGTATATACTCAGCACACACACTGGCCGACAAGTGGATCTGCCGCAAATGTGAAATACAATCTTATTTTCTCTGCTACTCTACAGCAAAGCGGTCTTTTCAGAAATTAAGCGCAGCGTTGGAATCACGGGAATCTACGCTATCGAACGGTTGCATACAGTTCGAAGGAAAGAGTTCTCTCTTGCGAAAAAATGCGTGTGGTGAAACGCAGAAATTTTTCTTTTTTGCTACAGCTCTGTAAAAATGCTTTTTCCATAAGCCGAGCATATAACATGGTAGCCAAATTTTGAGCTTTTGAATGATTGCTGACAATTTCATGAGAAACATTCTGTCCAGCGAAGTGTATGTTTCTTCTTTTGTTTCGGTCTAACAGAAAATAGCCTGAGAACTGTATCAAGCTTACTCAGGCTGGATATGAAAAATTCTCCAGTATAAGTCTTCTAAAAGCCATACATTGTAGGAAACGTTCTACGATTTGCACTCCTACAATATCTTTGAAAAAAGTGTGAAAAAGTCAAAAACGTGTTGTTTTTCAAAGTCGGAGATTTCGTATTGAAAATAAGGATTCAAAATAATAGAGCATTTTCATGCGCTTGTGAAAGTTTCTTCAATAATACTATCTTTTCGTAGCGAGATAGCTTCCTCAAAATCAAATTTTGCTAGATGACTTACCAACAAAACCCATTGTAAAGTTGAACGTAACGGAGTTAACATCAAAACAGACGTTATCTTCTTAAAGTTAGTAAAGTACATTATGAATGTCCTATTTATAAACAGCACTTCTCAGGCTATCAGATGGTTACAGAAAGATAGGCAAATTAAGAAAAAATCACTTATAACTTGTTGAAAGTGAATTCTTTTTCGCAAGTGTGTTTTTCCATGTGAACATAGGGAATTTTTTGACGCGTGGTCATTCTTTCCATTAGAATTGCCTTTGAAAATTTCTTTTGTGATAACCCATTTCTTGTGACCATGAAGAGTGTAAAACGTAATTGTTCTCTTCGTTCTTACAGCGCCTACCTTTCTGAAAGCAAATTTTAGCATTTTGAGAATTTTCAAAGCCTTACCCGAGGTTGGTACGCCAGAGCTATACACGCGTGCTTTGGAGGTCTCGCCCCCTCCTCCTGTCGTCAGTAGCCCCCGCCCTACATTAAGCCCTGCACCGTAGTTGCACCGTAGCAAAGAGGGAGGCGTATGTGGTGACGGCACAGTGTAAACTAACACTGTGCCATCACCACTTCTTAGTCGATGGATCTCGGCTGGTAGAACAAAATTGATCCATGGCATCGACTGTTTTAAAAACCTTGCAATAGACATTCAATATGAATCTTCTTTAATTTTAAATATATAAATATAATAAATAAAAATTTTTGAAAATGTGGGTAGTGGGTGGGCTACCGACGAGGGAGGCGAGACCTCCGAAACACGAGTGTATAGCCCTGGGGTGCCGACCTCGGGTAAGGCTTTAAACATTCCCAAAAATTAGATTGAATGTTTATTGCGAGGTTTTAAAAGCAGTCGATGCCATGGAGCAAATTTTAGCTCCAGAATTGTGATTTCTTTGAGCTATCGATTGACCAGCAAATGTCAAGCAAGCTAAACACAGATCCCGCCGAGCAAACAAAATAAGTTGACTGTGAAACATATTTCTATTTTCGCTGCTATATTGCAAGAGAAAAATTTTCTCGAAATTTAGCACATTAGTGAAATTCCCGAGGCTAAGGATTTTGAATAAATTCTTAAGTATTAAATGAAAATCTGCACCCAACGGAAAAGAGCTTCAAAAAGGTCGTGTTTCACCACAGGAACACCCCGCCCCGAAAGTGTTACAAGGGTACCGACAAACACGAGACGCTTAGTGCCATTTGTTGCGAATGTGTGATATTCCATCCACGCGGTCATTCACACTCTAGCAGAGCAGAAAATGGGCGCGGAGTTTGTAACTGAATTTCACTTTCATTTCTACAGCGCACTAAAGAGGCTATTTCTGAAATGAAGCACAATATGAATTTGTTAAGATTTAGGCTATCGAATGACATTAAGACTTTGAAAAAGGCAGAACGCGTTGCCTCCATAAAGTTGGAAGATCACAGATAACCAAACAGTACCTCAAATAGTATGATATCGACGGTGCCGCAATTTCGGTTTAGTCTATGGTTTCATATATGTATAATATTGAGCTCATTCTCAGAAGTAGTAGTCAGTAGAAATTTATCACAGCTTGAGCTGAATCAAAAGATTGTGCAGAAGGTCGCAGCCTAAAGATATTTCATTTAGTTTAAAAAAAAACGCTTCTCATTCAGATGGGACACAATAAAATTGAACACGATGTATTGTACAGAACGGGTCCACGCCGATCCACAACGAGGTCCATGTGTTGTTCCCCGTCAAAAAGACCTCGAGGAATTCAAGTACCGTGTCTGGGCTTACAAACGATTGCTGAATAGGAACTGAATCAATGGAGTATACCAAAATTCCCATTGGAAATAATGATTATCTAAATTAAACAGTGAGCACCGCTTGACTTCAAAGCCTTTTCTACGTTGTTATGCTTTTTAGGAGGTATTTAGAGATCTATCTAAATTTTGTGAATCCTATCGAAATCAAAAGACATTTGATATTCCAGAAATCTAATACTATGAACTTCATGATTCATGCTTTTTTGGTTATTGTTACAATTATTGCGCACTTCTATGGCCCCTTTGTATATAAAGCAAGATAAACGTTGATTTCTATTATGAAAAAATTTCTCTGTTCTTTACATCGAATGATGCAATGTTGTAGAGAAGTCATTTTACTTTGTTAAAGCGTTGGTTGTGCTACACCATTGTTGAAGCATAAATTTTTGATGTCTACATAGTGAAAGACTGACGGTATCATCTCGACCTTCATTGGAACCCGAGAAAAAGCATACGAGGCTCAACAAATCTTCAAAGCGGAAAGAATCTACTTGTGCTACTCTCAAACGCAACTTCAGACTTCAGTGAGACTCGCTCGAGTCACTTGAAACCCACTGGACTGCAGCTGGCTGGTGATTATATGCACTTCAAGTGGTCCATATTTGAAGTCATACAGAGTTCAGTCCTTTTTTCAAATAATCTGCTAGAAAAATCCAATGAAGGTGTTTTAGATAGCCAATGTTGACTAGTGGAAAAGTTGAACTGTGTATCAAAGACTCTTTCGAATGAGACCGCTTCATGGAGTCCGTGATTTAAGATAGTTTTTTGCACAGAAAAACCAAACTATCTTCCAGTTCAAACAAATTTTCTAACAAATATATATTTCCAAATACTTACCGCCTCGTCTTGGCTGAGAGATTTTCCTGAGTGTCAGACCACATAGTATAGCGTACGGATCTTTCCAACAGGAAGCGTATTCAAGAGTAAGCCATAGCAGGATTTACCGTCTTTTAGTATCAACTAGTTGAAAGGCAGCGAATTTCTTGCTGATTCACAAGGGTTGGCGAGTGCTCAAGCGGTAACGATTCAAGAAAGGATCGGCGATAACCTCAAAACTCCAGGAAATAGCAGTGACTACTTCAGTAAAATTTAGCCGCAGTACTCCGCACACTTTGTGCCCTTGCCTAGGTCGTGTAGAATCAAGACGACCGTGAGAGACGACTGTATCTCTTATTGGCTGATATGTTATTGAAATCGGACAAAACACACGCCCACGACAAGCAACGGAGATTCCTTCTTGCTTTGCACCTATACCACCGAGACAGTCTTCTTAGATGCTGACCTGAACTTTCTTCTTAAGGCTGCTAGTCATATCAAATTCCTCGTGGTTACTTCACAAGAAATGGAAAACAAGAAAACCGACACACGACAATTAGACAATTCAGCCTTCAACGATTCTTGACCACCACATTCTACATGTGAATACTCTATTCTACCATAAGCTAAAAAATAAATACTGTCATAGCTAAAAAAAAGCAAAAGAAGTCGTGTACTCCTAGAAAGTTCCAAATAAAATGCTCTCCTAGTATGACTGGCTGATTAAAAAAGACCTGATCATAGACTCCGAGCAGCTTGTTGATGGACATGAAACCTGCGCCGAACTAGCACCACTTGCCAAATAAAAAGTTCAAATCACATCTCCATTGTCACTGGGTGGTTGCTCGAAGGAAGACAAGGACTAGAGCTTGAACCTCTTGAAACACACTCAACTTGTCTGATAATAAATGTCAGCTACAGAAGATCTTTGCAGGAAGATCTACATCGGTATAAGCAGAGAAAGTTATTAGAAACAGCATAAAACTTCTAGTCGGAAGAAATATCTCTATTACTCGGGATCTCTACTACTGTTATGTTTTATTATCCACCCTCATCAACCAATATGGGGATCGTTACTACATTCTGCTAATAACAAATTGATATTGGAATGGTTGTATTTCTGTATTTTAATGCGAATTTTTGCCAACCCATGTGACATGATACCTTTAGAAAGAGAAAATCTCAGGAGGATTTCGCGCAAAAACATCCTTCCTAGAAATGGTGATAGAACAGATCTTCTCGACTACCGTCCAATATGTTTGTTAAGTGCACTCTAAAAGTTTTTACGATGATTATCTTTTCATTCAAATCGAATATCTTGGATGAGGAACAGCTAATTAATCCAGTGAAATTCCGAAAGGGATCCTGTTGTACGGTACACATCTAAGCCGTATCGCGAGTCAGTGAAGTCTGTTAGATAAACCGTATTCCCTTTGTTCTAACACTGATTGAGTATAAGAAGTTCTTTATCCTTTATGAAAAAGCGTTTGATAGCATCATAGCGAATGCAATTTTATCAGCTCTTGTCGACGAAAGTTCAGACTTGCCCTGTATACGAACATTAGCAGATTGTTACCAAACTTACAACACAAGGATATGACTTTTCCATCGAGCCCTCACTGTGCGGATCGAAAAAAGGGGTTTGTCAAGATTACGCAGTATCGCTAAAGCAGTTGGCTGCCGCATTGCAGCGCATAATTAAGTCACTCGATTGAGACGAAAAGGCATTAGTATTGACGAAAAACTCCTATCAAACCTCTGTGTCACGAATGACATTGCTGTCATTTCAAGAAATACCAGCGAAGCATGGCCAATGCTCAATGAACTCAACAAATCGAGTATAGATTGGATAGGGCATAAACAAGCAGCTACTCAGTTTGTAGAGAATCATGCAGTCAAGGGAACAAACCGAACTGAATGGTTATCGGTTACGAGGACTATCTCCTATATGTGCCTTGGTACTTCAATGAGCATAGAAAACAACGTAATAGAAGAATCAAATTTAGGAATGAGGGCAACATGAGCCGCACTGACTCCTTTAAGGAAGCCATAGGTCAAATAACGGACCCCAAATTCATTGCTCATCTTTTCGACTGAGTATGCATTCTAGCGCTGTGTTGCGTGTCAGAAACATGGACTGGTACTTCAAAGAGGTCAGAAATCTGCGCGCTCTCCGTAGGACACTCGAACAAAGCCTTCTGAAATTTAGTCGGCACTTCCAACGTCTAGCCGGTTTACGTAGCACAGGTCCTCAAAAGTTATCCCGTTTCCGGGGCCTACAGATTTAAGAATTGAAAGTGAAACACAGACAAGCCAGTCACATAATGAGATAAGCAAATGACAAATGGACGCAAAGAACATTGAATTGAACTGTAAGAGAATCTAATGGTTTAATAAATACCGAAATGGTGGGCAGATGTCTTTGTTGCTATCGTCGACAATCTACACCCGCAGATGATAGCCGGTTTGGAGTATGGAATGAGCATCGTGCAAGTCACAACGTTTGAAGCAGACCATCACTACGTACACTGATTGCTCAAAATAAAAATCAAGACAAATTGCGCTGAGTAGTAATTAAGATGAGTCATCTAAGCATGCAAATAACCTTCATGATATATGTCAGATTGCAACGATTCAGAGTACAGCGCACAATGGCTTCCTTCAGAATCTGAGCGATAAAAGTGGCCTTATCATTTTAGTTTCTGCTCAGGCAATGCTTAATTCTTTGGACATAACAAGCAGTGAAAAAGCAGTGTTTTTTAGATGATTAAGTTAATACAGCCTTTGTTTAAAGATCTTAATCGATTAGCGTTGAAACTTGGATTCAACTTAACGCGAGAACGGAGCTCTATTCAGAGGGGCGCAACATAACTTTCAACGAGTGGCTCAAGTAAATGCTGTTTAAAGTATGAAAATTTAGCCTAGTTAGGGCGACGGAATCTTCAAAACTATGTAAAATTAGCTTAATCATCCATGGAAGTATTTGTTAATCACAATGAGGCTAAATGATTCTCCTTCTTGATAATGAGTAAAAATAGAATTAAATATTGAGGACTAATGGTAATACGCAAAATGAAATTGTGATTCGTCTTGACCAGTATACTACTACACAGTGGTTGTAAGTGGTCGTAAGAAGACGTGAAATATTCAAGGACCTTTGTAAAGGACGACTGTGAGGTAAAGAATTGAATGCAAAAGTGCTTGGAATCGCACAGCTCTTTGTGATGACGGATCGTGCCAAGAAAACAATTATTCCAGTATATCTCATTATTATTATTTTAGCCAGCATGTTATGTGGTCTGTTAAATGGGCTGACTTGTAGAGCCCGATACACGTGTTTCGACCTTGACGGTCTCATCAGTCGGCAGTACCCTTCGTCTTTAGCCAATCCTCTCGAGGCGCTCAGTTCCTTATACCAAGAATTGGCGACAACGAACATTTTACATTGTGTTTCAAGTGGAATGATCACTCAATGAACGGTGTTGAAAAAAAAATTATTATTCGATAAATTTGCGATTTCTACTTTGCATCACACATATTAAATTGTTTCTACACTTTCAGATGATTTTAATGATACTCTTAGCACATGTGTGTAACATTTTATTTTTCTTTTATGTTTTTGTTCATCATCAATGAGAAGAATTTAGGATTTCTTTTCCGGTTTTCTATGTGTATGTGAGGCTGCTGATAAGCTCATCGATCAAGTTCAATGTTGGTTTCACTGGAAATCAAATTCGTAAATTTGAAATTCAATTTATGTCTTTTACACAAAAAAAGATCGCTGCAGCAAAAATGTTCCAGGATTTCAGACAAAGGCTATTTGACTAGTATTTAAGTATCCATTGGGAAGACGAAAATCCACAAGGAGCACTCAGATCTGCGCTCAAAAACCTGAAGACCTTGTTGGATGATGAGTGCGACCATGTGATCCGGATGCGAGAAGTGCTGGGATCCTCACAGTGTGGTATATTATTGAGTCGTTTCACAAGCCTTGGTACTAAAGAAATAAACATCAAATTTATTAAACAGAAGTGTCAAGATTACGTGATTTTGGCATCGTAACTGCGTATTTTTTGCGAAGATTTGGTATACATGTTGTCTATACTTGCTTTAAGATGGAGCTGTCATGGGAACGAATTGCCTTGCTTTTTATTCACGAATGGTGCGTAGGGGAAGATGTTAGTGGAACGGCGCAAATAATTAATGGAGCTTGGGGGCGATGATACGATTGCAGAAAAGACGGCTAGGAAGTGGTCCACAAGTTCAAAGTTGGAGAAAACAGTTCAGAGGATCAGCCGCGTTCGTGCCGTCTAAAGGAAGCTCGTTGATTTTGTGTGCTACTTCACTAGCATTCCCCTCTACAAGCCATTCGTTCATAACTAGCAAGCGAATTTGCTTCAAAAACATTTCCATCTCAAAACAAGTATACGCAGTATACCAAAATGTTCACAAGAAAATGCGCACTTGAACCATACCAAAATCATGAAGTTTTAATTACTTCCGGCTAATAAATTTGGTGTTTATTTCTCTAGTGACGAAGCTTATGGAACGACCTAATAATGCCGAAAATTGTAACGTAAGAAAAAATGGCGCTTTTTCAATATCCGCTCCTTGGTTCAACCCCTCAAAAAATCGCGTTTTTTTGCTCAATTTCAAGACTTTAATAGTCATTCTGTATCTTAAATCACGAAAATTTCTAGCGGTACACTGTATTTCTAGAACGGCCCTTTTATTGCGCTGTTATAGTAGAAACGAAACCTTGTTTCAATTCAAATATTTTTCGCTAGAAAGAGCATTTTTAGTCGAGTCTTAGTAAACATTCGATAACTAAGTTATTACAATTTTAATGGCATATTTGGTTCATGAATAAAAGTTTTTAGTGCGCTGTAGCAGCCAAAATGATTAAATTTTGCAAATTTGGATCATTTTCGTTATCAGCACCGTGTTTCGACCTCTTGGGAAAGATCGTTTCTGATTTTTGCTCGAATTCTGGTAATCAATCAATAGCTTGGATTTTGATAATTTCAGTGGTATACTTCATTATCAAAACAAGCTTTTTAGTGCACTTAACAGTAAAATAAATAATAATTCACCCTCACACATTTTTCGCTGAACAAAGTTCTTTGCTTAGATTTTTAGTAATCGTCCGATAGCTCAAATCTCTACAATTTCAATTATATACTTGGTTTTCGAAAAATTTGTTAATGAGCCGTAGCACTCATAAGAAGAATGGGTTTTGTAAGTTATTATATTGCAAAAAAACAAGGTGGCTTTGTGCCAATGTTGCGAAATCCCATTCATTTTACGGAGCAAGGAGTGCGCTCCTAATGCGGAGCCCCATAATCATTTGATTGCTACAGCGCTTTCAAAGGTCCTTTCAGAAACCAAGCATACCTTGAAGTCGCCGATGATTAAGCTATCGAATGTCTCCTAGAAGTATGTGGATTTAGCTTTGTCCAGCAAAAAAATACCTTGATATATAACATAACTTTATTTTTACTGTTACAGAGCAATAAAAATGTCTTTTGAGAAATATAACATACCATTGAAATTTTCGTGATTGAAGATCTTGAATTATTGCTAAAGCTCTGACAAAGATTGTAAAAACGCGTTTATCACAAGGGGTCGAGACAGTGTGCGGATAACGGAAAAGTACCGGGAAAATAATGAACTTTTCTCCATTTCTCAATATCAGTATATTATTATGACTATCATGGTAGCAAGCCAAAGTTTTAAAGTTTATTCATTTTAACTCAACAATACACAATAATAACAATAACATACATTAAGAGGCCCGTTTTGCAATGTCCCTATATAACACACTTTTCTTTCGCAAAGCACATAATAGAGATAACGTAGTAATGTGGAATATGAATGAAGAAGAGTTTCATATCAACTGAAACAAATCCAATGAATGATGAATGAACAGAATAGACAAACTTAGTCGCGTATTGAAATTCTCTCCATAATATCAGATATCTGATCAGAAGCACTTTCAGAATGATATCCCACTGAGATTTTTGTATAGATATCACAAAACGAGTGAAAATCTGGTCTTGTCCCAATAAAATTATTAGCAAAAGTATATTTGCTATCTGCCACTTTTAAGTTGCTGTGATACAAATTCAAAAAGTAGGCAAATTTAATGATGATTTCAACTCAGTATAGATTACTTCTTGAGGAATTGTTGTAAGCTTTGATTCCTGCAATTTTGAGACTGGTCCGTTGAATGACTCTTGAATCCTGCTTCCTCTCATCAGACTTCATTCACCTATCTATCTATGCAGCGTTTCTGGTAATCCTTTGGATGCAAAATCAGTGCCATAAGATATGGTTTTAATTCTATGGAATGCAACAACAGGCAACCATATACTTGCCACATGAGTTCATTTCTTCGTCCTTAAATTGGTTTTTTTTTCAAACATATTCAAGCAATGGGCTTCGTTTATCCTTAGCATTTACAGTGGAGCTTGGTCTTAAACTCGGCTCCTCGCGAATCGGAGCAATTCTCCATAGCAAGCGATGCAGTACGAAGTGTCGTATTTCAGGAATCCTATAATTGAATTTAGAAAATATGCTGTGTTGTACTGTTTTCTTCATAAGTTCTACTACGTAAACATAATTCTATTCAATGGACATTGGGTACAACTAAAGATCATACATCTCCAAATGTAACAGAGCGTTGTTTGCAGTCACGCCACTTTCACTTTCACAGCCACTTCTCAAGTTAACTGAGCCCCATATTTTGCGAGTCGAGAAATTCTATTCCAACATGAGTAAAAATGGTGAGATACTACTTTTGATCGCTCCACTGTATTGACTCAATTTTGATCAGACTCAGTCTGAACATTTCAGCTAATTTATAAATATATTTCTTGCTACAAATGCAGTGGAATGGCCAAAGCAACCTTCAGGAATTGTTTGAACTAGAATACCCTAATTTTTCCTCATGTTCATCGTGATTAAATTGTTCGCATTTATGCTTTGTAATTCAGTAAGTTCTAGCTACAACTTCTCTTCATTCTGTATCCATGCACTTTTGCACTATTTATTTCTGATCTTCTTAAGAAGCTTTTGAACGGTGTGCTGCGATGCACCTAAATAGAATATGTGAAAAATGAAATACTGTTGCATAGATATGACTCCTTCGTTTTCTATACCGTAATAATAGTCAAAATAAAGATATACGAATTCTTTTGTCGTTTGAAAGTCGTTCAAAATGCATTTTATTTATATTTTTTATGCACACTTCATGTTGATTTTATAGAACTTTGAAGATAACAACTTTTGCACCCAAAAAAACGACTAATTTGCTAATTTGTAGTTTGAATTTGGTAATCCCAAGTGGTAATCTGATGGCGCAATGTCGAGAGACTTAGGCGGGTAAGGTTGAACCTCCTGAAACCTCCAACCTCAGTTCTTTTATGACCTTTTCGATCTGGTTTGCAACATAAAATCGCCCCTGTCATGCAGCAAAATTGCAATGTTCGTGCCGTTTTGGTTTTTCAATATGACTTTTGCAATAAAATAATATCTTGGTATCGTTCAATGGAGCATTCTCTTGCGAACATTTTAATAAACAACTTGCCTCTACTTGCTCTAAAATCGAGCTCATTTCAAGCTTATTTTCAAGCCAATCTTGGGATCTGCTTCGCTAGAATTTGTACTAACGCGCCACTTGTGATCGAGCATCAAGCGACGTATGGGCAAGTTTGAACACCAAAATGTTCGCAATAAAATACGCAATTGAGCAATAGCAAAATCAAGCAATTTCATTTATAATTGTGTAAAGTAAAGTTCTCGCAAATGGCGTTTTTTCGGCTACAAAATTCATTTTTTAAGCCCCGTAAAAACCATCGTATGGAATATTTTGTATATAGAATTGTATAAATAAATAGCGCTTTTTACACCTTAAAACAAAGAAACTATTTGCGTATCTTTATTTTTCCTATTATTGCAAAAAAAAGGGGAGCCATATTTGTACATGAAATAATTGCAATCTAATCTAGTCATTCTAGCATCAATTCTCCCATACTCAATTTTTTTTTTGTTTATAGGTTCAACTCTAGCGCTGTTCACTAAGTATTCAAATTTATGTTAAGATTAAATGCCTCAAAAACAGAAATTGGTTCCAAAAACATTAGAATAAGCAACGGGAATAAAATTGCAGCATTTTTTTTTTCTTGAAATAAGAACTTGCTGACTCCTTTCATTATTATTTGAGCCAACTTGTCATGTGGTCTGGTAAGGGCTCTTGTACAGCCCGATACACGTGTTTCGTCCTTACAGACTGGTCAGCCGGGCAGAACCCGTCGTCTTTCGATCTTTTTATAGTCAGTTCTCTCGGGAGCCTTACACTCCTTATAGGGCTGTACAAGAGCCCTTACCAGACCACATGACAAGTTGGCTCAAATAATATTGAAAGGATATGTTGAAATTTGAGCGTGGTCTTATCAAAACACTTGAAATAAAGGTATAATTATGATAAAAGTACCAGCCAATGAGCAATCGAGTGCGCAACACTCTGCGTTAGGTGATAGTTTCACTTGACATAGAGTGTAAAACGTTCTTCTTCGATGACTCTCTATAAGGAGTGTAAGGCTCTCGAGAGAACTGACTATAAAAAGATCAAAAGACGACGGGTTCTGCCCGGCTGACGAGTCTGAAGGTCGAAACACGTGTATCGGGCTGTACAAGAGCCCTTACCAGATCAAATGACAAGTTGGCTCAAATAACAATGAAAGGATCTATTGAAATTTGAGCGTGGTCTAAACAAAGTACTCGAAATAAGGTATAACTTGCTGATTAATATACCATTAATGCAAGTTAGTCTTTACTTACAGTGCATACAATTTACGGCACACGGCCGAGGGAGAAGAATGCTTTTGAAATTTTAATCATAATTAGCTTCATCAAATTCATATCCTAGGTCTTCTCACTATTCCCATTTCAGAAGTGGATAATAATGATTTGAAAAATACATTTATTGATATAGAGGCTAAAATTCGATGTTTGGATAACTGTAGAATCGGTGCTTGATAATAGTTTGTTCAACTCTCTAAGCACTAATAGTTTACACAAAGTAAAGTGAGAGAGCACTCAGTGTTGATCAATTCCTGATGAGTGCTGTATGCGTTAAATGCTATTCGTAGCATTGTAAAAATAACTAAATGTCTGTTCGATATAGGCATTGACTAGCGAAAGCCTAACGGATTATCGGATCAACGTTTTCTATTTTATCCGATAAGTTTGGTGGCACCTTAGCGACTTTATTGTAATGTGCGCTTTGTTAACACAGCCAACGCTCTAAGAACTCCGCTACAGCTTAGTATTTTTACTCATTAGAATACTAATTGAGTGTAATGAGAACTCAAATGCACATTCTTTGATGCTTGGACTTTATCTTATCAAGAACTCATTGTCTGGAAATCTCTAAAAAACACGTCATTTAATTGCTAGTTCCCGGAAATCTAAAAACTGACCTCGTTGCATAAATTATTGGATTTGTAAGCGATTTGATCATAATGTTGATCAACACTACAGTTGATAGCACGTTCACCAGCACTCCAGATTTTCGATGAAGCGGCATGCCGTCAGCGGTGAGTAGGAAAAGAATGCTGGCCGGAGTCCAGCCAATTAGGAATGTACCGAAGATTAAAGTCGCAGTCACTACCGTCCGACGGCCCCGTGCTGATGCTGCTAATGTGGTTTTCGAGCGCACCTGAAAATTCATCAATATTAGGTCCATTTATTGTCAATAAATAAATCACTTATTTTTATTAGTCTAATTTGCTATTATTTGTGAAAAAAGTTCCACCAAAGACTTCAAGTAGAATGCTTTTGAAAGGGCTAAATATTTGAACGAATTCGGAAACTTGTAGGAATAGTCAGGAAAGTGATGAGATTTAAATGCTAGATGGAAACGCAGCACGTAAGTTAGTAAGAAAAATTACCAAATAGTTTATTTAACCATTTGATTTGAATAGTACTATCAGTGGTTGGTAGTTGTTAGGTTTTTGATCACATTTTCAACCACAAGGCACAGATTGCTTAAGTTTTTTTTACAACGTGAATCAACATTATCGTTCAGTCGCACTTCCAAATTCTCGATTTTTCCCCACAGTACAGTCTAGTGTATTCAAAGGCAGATACGACATATTTAAGCATCAACGCGCGCCTTTAAAATCAACGTAGTAATTAGCTTTTTCTTACACCTCTACACTGAAATGCAATTGAATATAATTCCACTTACTATTTTGTGTTCTTGCATTTCAACAGAGTAAAAATACTTCGAGCTATTTCACTCCCATTGATGTTTTATTAATCTGCTTTCTTGTGGGCACTGCACGTATCAATTACTCCAGTGCAAATTTCGTTAATGAGTGTAAAGCGTTGGCACGATTTCATCTCGTGCACTTTCACTGTAACTTTGTAGAATTAATTTCCAATAATTCTACTCGGATAAAACGCATTTCGAGGACGAGCATCAAAAAGATGGAATACGGTTAAACATGAAATTTCCTACACGATCAAATCACAGTCAGTGAGGACATCTGATCGAGGTAATTTATATAATGCTTCACATTGGAAATTAAAGCCCCTCATCTCTTCGTGTATCACTAGGTGTACAAGTATGACTCTTCCGTTTTTTGCTGTAATAGTTGTAAATACAAAGATATGCAGATTCTTTCTTATCTAAGAGTGCGCTAAAAACGCCATTAACATGCCCGTTTTTACATATAAATTATCAAATGTGGTAGTTTTTATAGGACTTTGAAGATGACGACTTCTGCACCCAAAAATCCTTCGAGGGAATGTTACTTTGCAAATTATTCAACGAAAAGTAATTGATATAGCTTGATTTTGCTATTTTGAATGCGCACTTTTTACTTAGGTATACAACTTGCCTAAACTTGCATTGAGATGAAGCAATTGTGGGAACAAATCCGCTTGCTACTCATGCACGAATGGCGCGTAGGGGTGATTGCTATTGAAGTAGCGCACAAGATCAGTGAAGCTCGAAGCGAGCTCCATTTTAAAGCAAGTACAAGAAAGTTGTATACCAAAATGCTCGCAATAAAATGACCAATTGAACGATGCCAAGGCCATTCAATTTTACTGCGGGAATCTTATTATAAACCAAAACGGTACAAACTTTTAAATTTTGCCGCATGATAACTCTTGGTTTCATTTTGCAAAATCGATTGAAAACGTCTTAAAAGAGCTGAAGTAGAAGGTTTAAGGCGGTTCTACCTTACCCGCCTTACTCTTCCGACATTGTACCGGCGATTACCACTTGGAGTTACCAGAGTCAAGTTACAAATCAGTAAATTAAAAAACTGGAGTTTCGTGTACAAAAGTCGTCATCTTTTAAGTTTTGTGAAAACGATCGGATCTTTGCTAGAGATTTGCCGCATTTGGGATCAGACTTAGCTTAGGCCGAGGCTTAGACCTAATTGATATTGATATTGACTTATACGTTCAGATGGTAACAATAAAGACATTTGACAACTGTTTTATCTGATTTTTATAGTAAAATATGATGATTAAAAATGCTGTTGAATTCTAGAAAAGGATGTTTAAAAATCGGCGCCACTTGAGGCCTTCGGTAAAAATGTATTTTTTGCTTTTGCGTTTCTGTAGCTTATCGATAGCTCAGTTCAAGTGAATTTTAATAGCATGTTCAATTTCTCAAATAACTTATTTTGGCGCCGTATCAGTTAAAATAAGATTTTGTCTCTCCTTCGAAGATTTTTCACTGGATAAAAGTTTTATTGTAATGAACTTTAATCGTTATATAGAGAAAATCTTTTCAATTTAGGCGATATATTTGACTTTCGGAAAGAACTTCTTTGGTCTTTGTAATAACCTAAAGAATACTGGTTTTTACACTCAGTGAGCACTTCTAGTCGGCTAAGGTGCGAATGACAGAGCTCTAAAAAGTTCTTTATGAAGAGTAAACACACTTTCTTAATCAGCAAAAACTGCTCTATCTAATTGTCAAAATTTTGTTATAAAAAACTTTTAACAGGCGAGAAATCTTCAAATGCGAAACAAAATTTCATTTTGACTGGTACGGCGCTAAAAACAAGCAATATGAGAAATAAAATATACTTTGAAATTCACTTGATCTAAGCTATTACATACATACATTCGTCAGATATCAGCTAAGAATACGCTTTCACCGAAGGCCCTAAATGGTGCCGCCAAAATAGCAGTACCAAAAATGCGGAAGGATTCTAGAAAAAAATCCAAACCATCATATAAAATACTTTGTATATAGAAACGCATAACTAGATATCGTTTAAAAACTCATTTTTGAACAAGAAAGGAATTTGCATCTATTTAATTGCGCTATCGGTACACAAAAAAAGCGGCGGACTCGTAATTGTACACCTAATACTGTAACATTTGAAAGGATGTATCATGGAAACGCAAGCAGTTCCTACCTCTGAGTTTCCGGTAAGAAATAAGTTTACTTTTTCACGAATCCTCACAGACACGATTAGAAAGGCTATTAGGCTGTTACCGCAAGCGGTCGTCGACCGTTGTATATTAGAAAGCATTTTGATTTCAAGCTGCGGCAAGCCCTAATGTTAGTCATCCTAGTTTATTCATTTGTCTCAAACATTTTTGCGGACAGATAAATAGAACTCTTCTTAGTTTAGACAGGGTGCTGCGGGGTAAAACGTCGATTACATAACGCAGTTGCACAATTAGCCAACATCAGTCAGCCACTATGAATGCAGTAAAGTCTCATAGTTAATGCTTTTTTCATAAGCATTATTACCACCAACGGAAGAACGGTGAGAATTTGTCATCTTGAAAATTAGCCAAACACCTATTAAATTCATAGTAAATGGTAGAAAAAAACGCTACCGGTACACATGACTTATTAGCTGATAAGTTCGTTTTATTGTCGGAATAAACCTTTGAGACATTATTATCTGTAATGCTTTGTTGCCCTTTTGAGAAAACCTATGTGAAAGAAATGGGCCTAAATGTCTAATAGCAGACGATAATATTGGTCTAAGCATCCACATATTTCTTGAACGCTCATCTAAACTCTTTTTATTCTCACTCTACAACTGATCAGTATTTATGCCGCGTTTCAGAGGTGAAGCCTTGGAACTGCATAAGTTCGAAGATGCACAGCTAAAAATTCTACAATACCTAGTGGAAATCATTTTTGTGGAAACGAGTCAGTTCATCCTATCATATCTCATTAATGAACGAAGTTATTAAAGCGCAAAAATTTTTCAAAGCACGACCTACTTTTTGTAAGACTACAAGAGCGTAATCGTTTTGAATGAGACTGTTTGCTTTCACGCTTCTCGTGAGAAGATAATCTTCCGCTCCCCAAGCCCTTTTGCGAACAAAGCTCACCTTTGCTTAGACCGTGATTCTTTTTCAGCTCAGCTAATCCTTCGAGAAAGAAACTTTTCGCTGTACGTCATAAGACACCACTGAGGGTATTCTTCGTGCTATGCTAAGGTTATACAAGACTTTTTTGTACTTGATTACCTTTTGTTAATTTTCGTCTATTTTTGACAAAAGCAATGCAATAGAATTCGACAGCCTTTCTGTAATGATAAAATCCTCATGTGGTCTATAAGCTTAATTCCTAGTTATCAAAGGTCATTAATCGATACACTTTGTAGACTATAGACGGTAACGAAATTTCTTCCATAGGTCCACGTACTTAACCCTTAACGATGTAGCAGTACAAGTAAGATTATGTCTCACACTTGGTTTGCTTATTTGTTCAGGTAGAATCTGTTAATCGCTCTTCAGTGGACTACATCGAGCTGATTCGATAGCCCGGCAAATTTGAAGCTCAAACAGCCTCTCGAAAAGGTTTCTACAGCGCACTGTGAGAGCGAAAATAAAATTACGTTTCACATGCGGGGTTTCCTTTGTGTATGGGAGTTATATAAGTACAAAAAGTATACAACTTGTAAAGAAAATTACTTTTTATCAGAGTGATACAAAGAGCCTAAAATATTTCGGGAAACAAAGAGATAAATTCTCGTTAAAGAGCGAAAATCGCGTGGCACTGGCTATATTGATTATGCTGCCGTTTGCATTGGCTTAATCACTTAGCCTCATTGGCAATATTTTCACTTGCAGTCTTTGAAAGTCCTGAAGGAAATTGAACGTCTCAAGCACTTTCAATATTTCCTCAAGAAAGAAAATCTTACTTCGCTAACTTTCGACAGCATTTTCCAATAGAGTGCACTTGTCGTAATCATAAGTACAATTATTATTAGTGATATTTGGGCACGGAAGTAGAGATTCTCATAGAATTCTATACCAATACAGGCTTCATTCCTGAAAAAAGAAGAAGCTATATACTTGGAACACAAAAATAGTAAGATAGAAGAAAGAAGATCTTTGAATTGTTGACAAAGTTCAAAGCGGCGCGAGCCGATGTGAAGCAGATTATTAGGTCGTTACATATATTGTGGCACTACAGCAATAAATACCAAATTTATCAACGAGAAGTAATCAAAACTGAATACATTTGGTATCGTTCAATTGCGAATTTTCTTGCAAACGTCTCAGCTACAACATGTCTATACTTGCTTTAAGATGGAGCTGTAGTTGGAATAAATTCGCTTACTACTCATGCACGAATGGCGCGTAGGAGAAAATGGTAGTGAAGCGGCGCGCAAGATTAATGAAGCTTGGGGAGAATGCGGTTGCAGAAAGGACAGATAAGAAGTGGTCTTCATAAAGGAAATATCGTCTGATGAAAAGAACAAACATGACAAAGTGCCCGCAAGTTTCAAACTCGGAACATTTTTTTTACAATAATAAACAAAAATAGAAACATGTGAAAATGCTGAGTGATAAGCAAAATATATGACTCCACAGGGAGTCGAACTGCGTCTTACCCATACCGACGGCAAGTGCTACCATAACACCACCATTGTCATCGCTTTTCTACCAGTCTTTCTCCATTTCATTTACATTCTCAGATATATACTTATATCATCATGAAAGTGATAAATTGTTTCCAAAATGGACAATTTAGATGGATTATTTATAAATTTATATACATAAACGTATACATATATATGTACATATATATACCTATATTTTATCTATCGTGTATATATATATATATATATATATATCGCATAGCTGCCAATTTAGTTGGGTTCAAGGCCGGTATGAGTTCACCAGATCAAACCCTCTGATCTTGACTGGCGATAGCCACGATGTTTTATCGCAGAAAGAAAGGTAGCGAAGCGGTGGTCTAAGTGGTATGGTAGCACGCGCCTCGCGTATGGAGGAAATGCTAATTTTTGGGTTGCCCCGTGATTTCTTTCGCATTCCTGTTCTTTTGTTAATTTAGTTGTTATTTATCTAAATAAATCAAATATTGAACAGTACAATTACTGACATAATCAGTGACCTGCAACTATTTGATGGGCAAAGTTTGAATACCTTGCTCCTAGAAAGAATCAGGCTGGCGATAGAAAAAAGTCGGTGAGGTCACTTGTGAGCTGATTGAAGTGTTTGATTGAGTTCCTCCGCAGATGCGGCTTCAGGGTGTGGAACAAGTGACATTCCGATGGATCAGTGTCAGGGCTATGTGATGGACGTGGTAGTAGTCCAGCCTAGTTTGTCTAGAATGTAGCGAGGCGACATGCAATGTGAGATCGCGCGTTTTCCTAGGAAGGGCGATATTGAGTTGTTTCAGACGCTTTTCCCGCACTGCTGCGATCAACCTCCAAAGCTGTCTTCCCTGTAGGCCTCGGCAATAATTGTTTGCTTGTTGTCAAGTAGCTCCTAAAACAGAATACCCTGTCACTTTCAAAAAACCAATAGCATAATCTTTCGAGAATGAAATTGGGCTTAGGTTGAGCTGGCGTGTGTGACTGCTAGTATCCTAGTTGATTATACTCTAGTATCCTGCTAGTATCCTAGTATCCTACTCCCTTGTGAAAGCTATTGGAACATTCTCCAACATATCACAGTTCTCTGGCATTGACCCGATTTGAAAAATAATCTTAACAATAGTAAGGAGCGAAATTATAGCAGAACCTAATAGATTGAGTTGACACAAAAGTTTTTGCTGTTTATGGAGTTCAAATTTGCCGTTTGATAATGGAATAAGTTCTTGGATAAATGTGGTCATGTTGTGTATCATTTCAATGCGCATTTTTCGCTCTGTTTCGTTGCTGATGACGTCTTATTTGCTGTTTATTTTATATTTATCTTACACTCTGGAAAGAATATTGGATGGCGCAAAACTGTTGCTGTTTCAGAGTGTGAGTACAAAGTGGGTCGGTCGTAAACAACAGAGACAGCCCGCAATAGCAGCAAGGATCTGATCCAGGAAATGCTAAGGAGCCTCAATGAAATGGTGGCTTGAGTGGTTTCGTATAAAAGACGAAAACCTTTGAGATGTGGAATGTGGTAGCCGACCATGGAATGCTGGCAACGACCAACTGAGAGCAATCAAGGAAGCTGATCATCCCAAAACTACATGAAGTGTTGCAGAGGAACTCAACACCGACCATCTTATGGTCGTTCGTCATTAGACACTAATTGAAAAATTGATTAAGGATAGTGCGTAAGTAATTGCGCTTCAACTACGGGCAGTCTACAGCCAGATCGCGCACAATGAACTCTTCAAAAGTTGACGGATTGGGCTACAACATCTCACCTCATCTTCCATATTTGTCGGATCTCGCGCGCACTACCATTTCTCCAACCGCCTTGTCAACTTTCTACAGGGAAGGTGCTTCCACAACTAAGAGGATGTAGAAAATGCTTTCCGAGAGCTTGCCGAATCCCGAGGCACCGTTTTTTAATGCTACCGGAGTACTAAACTCAATTTTGGTTGGCAATAATGTGTTGATGTAGCGCTTCATATTTTGATCAATAAAATTGTTTTTAAACCTAGTTGTCATTATTTGAATGTTGCGGTCTGAATCCGCTATTACTTTTGCATCGATCCAATATATGATGAGAACAACTGGGAAGTATCACTGCTCAGTTTTTTTTGATCAGCTGTCGTTTACGGTCAGAATTTTCCGCATGTAATAAACAAAACATCCCGTGATGGTACATGGCAGGTAGATAATCTGAGATATCAGGCAGTCAAATTGGCCATAAAGCGATAATATAACAAAGAATTTTTGGTCTCAATATCTATAATGCTATCGCTATGGGTGAACACAACAGCGCTCCCAAAATAATCATATCCCACGGCATCTAGCAATGTTTCAAAATGTATTTATATCATATGACCCATCTTTCACATCTACTGCGCATACCCTAACACTTTTATCCAGTTCTTTTCTTAGTATTGATCATCTGCAAAGATCTTCGAGCTCTTCGCGTATGGGTTCGCACTATTTATAAATTTTGCTTCGTCGTGATAGTCATTGAAAGATGATTGAGTTAATCGTCCCTGGAGCTTTAGAATAACCGGAACAGAGTTTTCACACTTGCAAGAAATCAACTTATTCCAGCAAGTCTGGTACTAATTTATTGAGGCTTGGGGAGGCCGTGGCGGGATCGAATCAGCACTGTGTTCGTGATGATCGACACCTATATCATTGCATTCATTATCCGTCCTTCCAAGAATTACACGTCAATTCAAGGAGTAGATCTCAGTTTCATGGTTCGTTTTGATTCTATTACTCCTGGAAAATTTATCGACGGTGAGTGGCTAGCTAGTAATTGAAACTTGACAGATAAGTTCCGCGCAATCTCCTTGTAAAGAAAGTAATTAGGCTAATAAACTCTTGCATTCATGGCCAGTTAAGCTTTATAATTAATTTCAGCGGTTCAGTGAGATATCTATGAGTATATCTGACACGATTACAGCAACGTACACTTGGTAAACTTCACAAAAAGGTGAACGTGAAGGGTCCGTTTTGGCAGTTGTTATCATCTGCGCCCCATCATTAAGATATTACAGAGACGAAACTATGGAACCTTTGTACACCTCATGAAGTTTTATAGAAACGATCATAACACCTATGATCGTCATGACTGACTTGGCTGTTGTTTCGTAAAGGCTTTCCTATGAGATTCAACATCCGGATTATCAGATAAACCCGAGAAAATATGACAGGAGGCTTGACGAGATCACCCTGACAGTCCGCCCCTCTGTGCACCTTGATATCACAAATACAAGAAGCGATTGACAAAGGGAAAGAATCTTTTCAAACATCCACGTTGATTTCCCACAGACACAAGAATCTCATGCAACTGCTCTAAAGTAAAGTTTACTCTTAATCTCGAAAAACACTTGACTGGTAAGTTTTCAAGTCATGGGTATGTTTATTTCAGCGATGTGAGATAATAATAGTATAGTTGTAGAAAGCTCAAAAGGCGTTTTATGGCTACTGACAATCAATCACAATTTCCGAAAATGGTGATCTACACTACACGAGTATGGTCTCACCCGAAAATGGAGAGGTAGTTTTTACTTTATCGAGAATATGGAGTTAAGCTCAGACGTTTGGGTTTGGTTAGACCTTTTGGGATCGCAGCGTTGCAGAAGTCATTTAAAGTATATGCAACCAATGCCAATGACTTGTATTGTCCCAACGATGTGTAAAATTAGCGTTTTTATCCTTTCAGACAAGTGTATTACCAATTTCTTGACTCTTAAAGGATGGAAGTCCTGGTTTGCAGTAACACCGAATTGAACCGAAACCTATGTACCTAATGATAGAATCTTTAACTATTTTCATAAGTGCGCTTCGTCAGCGAATAACGAAAAAGAAAACATAAAGTTCATACCGATATCCTTGCTCAGGCCAACTGCTGAAGTAGACGAAAAGACTAAGTGGTGGAACAGCCCAGATGAAAAATATGATCAGCTAAAATGTAAGGCTTCAATATAAGCAAATTTAATAATGCAGTAATGACAGTACTGGTAGCTACCTGTACAGTTCTGAGAGAAAATATTTTCTGGTGATCAAATGGTCGTTGAATCTGAAGGTAATGGGCAACAGCTAATGCGACTAAATGAATAATTCCAGTCAGAAGTCCACCAGTACGAAAAGCCTGAAATTTTCTAGCTAGAAAATCATAAAAAATTCCTGGTCCACTCGACAGTTACGAATGACAATTATGTTTTGGGTTGACCTATAGTTTCTTTTGAATTTCGAAACTTATATTAACTCGTTGATTATCAAAGGAATTAAGTAATCAACAACATAATTCAATGATATGGAATCATTTGCAGGAAAAAAATAAACTTTCAACTTTTTTCTCCCTACAGATTCTACTTCAAGGTACGGAAGAGATAACAATTCAATAGAGCAATACCAGACTATACGGCGGATGTGGTGCCGTAGTCCAGTCCAGTTTCCTCAAGAAGTTGCGCGACACTGAATCATTTTGGACGCTTCTCTCGCACTTGCAGCTAATTCCCGAAATCGTTCGCCGTAGACGTCGCACTGATAGTGTACTTCTTGTCGAGTAGTAAAAGAGCATGTCCTGACAACTCCAGAAACCGATATCATGACTTCCGAGCATAGAATCTAGGCTATGGTTTAGTAGACGGGTCTTTGACGTGCAGCAGCCAGGAGACGTGGCACGTGGTTCATCTTTACTGATTATCGACATGAGAAAGTCCTGCGTCTTGCCCAGCTGCAGTATTAAAAAGTGGTAACACGTGCAGTGCGGTCGTTCTGCATGAGGTGTTCACGGAGACATCACTTGCGGTAGCCCATTTTATTAAGATGGCGAGAAATGGTGCTTGCGATGGTCAGAGCCACTAGAATATTTTCCAACAAACCATGGCCTTTTAGCAATCACCCGATTTGAAATAGGGAAAAAACGATAAAACAACGATGCGAAAATGACTATGGGACAAGCAATAATCAAAATAAACAGCCACATTTGATTTCCACAACTGATTCTGCGCCCACTAACAAAGAACATTTATAATAAATTCGATATAGAAGTGTTGTTGCAATGAATGACAGCAATAACAGTAGCTGATATGCTTAATAATCACAATTGTAACTTTTTATTGACGCATCAAATCGATTTATGAATTCGAGTGTCACCCTTGCGCAGCTGTCATGTTAAATGTGGGGAATCTAAAAGACAAAAGAAAGGGTGAGAGCTTTCGTGGGAATGGTATATTTGTTGAGTGGAAGCCATCAGAATCTCATTTAGCAACTAAAGACACCCGTACGACTACTTGAAGATGATGGCATGTACTTGGATTGGTGCTCCACCTTTCCAACATATAGACCTCTAAGACCAAAATCTACTTTTTGGTCACATTAGTTCACAGTATGGCTGGAGAAGAGGTGTTCGCCGAAATGTACGTATAGCAGTCGAGATGCCATACCAGACATCCTAAAAGGCTCAAAACGTTATATCAGACTATATCTAATTTTCAAGCGAGCTCTCAAAATAGTTGATTGGAAGGTATGAATGATTTGCTTTATCCTTTATTTTTTTTATGGCTCGTAATCATGTTTAGTGTGAATCACAACACTCTTGCATTTGGTCGTTTTTCCGTATCCATTCTTCACAAAGGTCGTCAAGCATTTTGCGTGATTTGGTTGTTGCTCGAGGATTTAGTCTTCTTTATGAATAACGTAGAAGCTCTTAGGAACTCGCTCAAAATTTAATTATCAATTTTTATTTGATTAGTTTGAGACACAGTGCTGCTGATGAGGTCATAAGCCCAAAACTTACGTCTGCACTGAAAGTGCCCTAATGCGCCTCATGAAAGACTAAAAATATTCTGTTAATATGTACTAGAAATGATAGCATAATCATCTGAATTGTTTAGCTTCTAATTTACTCGCAATATTTTCAGAAAACTATTGACGACGGCGGAAGCAATTCTTGTTTTTTTAGTACTTTCTGGATGGCAGTCAATCAAGGAAAAGACAAGACATATAGTTTTTCTCTTGTAGAAAAACCACTATTACTAGAATTGAATACCACTTAGCATTCAGACATCTTTAATAGGCACCTAGTTTGTGTTTTTATTGCATTAAGCATTAATGCCAACAATTTAGTAGTCTCATGGCATACTGAAATAATTATTATCCACGCGTAACATCAGGCCGACGTTTTCACGCGAATCGGTAGTCCAACTTCCACTAAACCTCGGCATGAGTAATCAAAACTACATTCGTTTTTGAAGTTTACGCAAAGTTGGTACTCTTTCTCTAAGAATAATGCCTGGATTTATGATTATTTCGTTTTCTCGGGGCCTAAATATACTATATCATATCATATTTAATAATTGACTCAACATTTTATAAATCTAGTGGAGATTTATTGCAAAAAAATGGATGCCTATGACATTGGTAGTTGATTTTCACCATCAACTTCAACTATGTCTTAACACCAAAATTACTGATTTTTGCAACAGATTATCACTAGATTTGAGAAGTGTTGCCTGAATAATTAGAAATAGCATAGCATGGCACGTTTAGGCTCTGAAGGTGCCGAAAAGTCAGCCACCGTTTCTGAAAGGATACTGACCACGCTCAAGCTTTGAAAAAGATTGCTCGTTATATAGTTTTTTTTTATCGAGTTCAATGACAAAGATTGGCATCATTTGAAGGCACTTCTTACTTTAGTTGCCAATCGATTGCGAGATCATTGAATTGTAAGTCTTCGCTTTTCAACGAAAAATACTCTAGCTCGAACTTCCAACTAGCAATTGTGTGAAGAATGAATAATATATAGATTAGGTCGCCAAAATAGTAAAAAAATAAGGAAAAACCACAGCTTAAAGGAAAAAGACGTTTGAAAATTCTGAATGACTTTATTATGATTTCACTCGGTTCGTTTTTTCATCTAAATTTTTAATCACTTCTTAAGCAAGCATTAACATTAGGGCAATTTCATAGTTAAGCCGTGGGAAGCAAAAAAATGAACCTCCAAAGTAAGTGGAAAGCAGTACGATGTGTGTGGTATCTGTAGAACAACCGGTTTGTAGGAATTCCAGCATAGTGAAATCGCTATGACAACACTCGTCCATATATCCGAAAGTGCTAGCGAGTAAGTAAGCTCGAGAGTGGCTGATCTCGATTTCACATAGAATCGTGACAGAAATATAGCAATATTCAATACTGCAGCTAGCACACACAGCATACCGATACCAGGTATGCAAACCTCATAGAGAAATGTTTTCACATCAGTCATCTGAAATGAATACGGTTCTCATAACGGAAACATCCGTCAAACAGCACTTCGTAAATATAATTGCGAGAAACGACCAAGGAAGACGACGGTGGAAAAGAATAACTTGCAATCACACTAACACTGAAAACTCCAAACCATCAAAATATTAACAATGAGGCAATGCAGAGTGTTAAGAATCAGGAAAACTCATAGGTGGCCAATAAAAACAAAATTGGAAATTTCAGCGAAAAGGGCAGACTGGAATGGATCAGAAAGTTTTTCTCCCATCTATTATATATTTTACCATCATCGAAGAAAAAATCGAAGAAAACAGATAGCCGGCATTACAACGGTTCTCAACTGTATACGGAGATTTCCAATGGATCTATCCTGACGTGCCCGACTTTTCGACTTGAACGGTATGAGGTTCGTTCAAGTTTTCATGTCACGAAGTTCCGGGACAACCATTTCAGAGCGTTTTCCTCAAGAAGTAAAACACTATTCATCATCGGTTACTGATACATTGAAGAATAAGTATAATTGAAAATAGCATCAAACGCTACGGTATTGAGTGTTTCCTTAAGCAAACTCATCAAAGAACTACTATGGAATGAATATCATCAGTTGAGCACGTCATGCTTAGATCGCCATGAAAATATAGCCCGTAGCTGGAGGAGGGGGCGGTGAACATTCGTAGCTTGTTGTTTGAGACCAATTTTTATTCTCTTGATATTTTTCAACCACTATCTTTCTTCTCTTGACTAAACATGAATGCTCATGTTCCTTTGTGTCAAAAATCTAACAGAATTATATTCATGTGTGACGTCATTGAAAACATAGTCAGCAGAAGTGCATGGTCAATTTTAATGTTTTCTCTGGATAAACAACACTTTCTGATGAAACTAAGAAGTACACTTAGTCATTCATCACTATCAAAAATATATCTTTGGCTGCCTTGAAATCATGAAAACAAGAGAACGATGAACTATGAGATAAATACATATCTCGAAATCACTCCTCCTTTTATGGCCTTTCCAAAAGATCCATCATTATAATATTATATAGGGTTACAGAACTTCTTCCATTTGACAGCGCTTCCTCGCATGAATCCTCCACCTAGAGGTCTTCAAGTGTTTCACGTGTCGTCGTTTCAGTTGTTTATTGGGAATTTCGTCCTCTTTATGAATGCCCTGGAATGATGCTTGAGACGATTTCGTTGCAATTTTGGACGAAGCCGAGGAAGAGCGTTCGCTGAGGCGTTTGTTAATTGATTGCATGAGAGTGTTGGTAGTGGGGACAGGGTTAGACCCATCACGATGCTTGACAGCTTGCTTCCTGATGCACCGCATCACTAACCACTGCGCCATCCATTCCTCTAATGTGGTGTACGTACGTATTGAATCGATACGCATAAGCTAAAAAACCGATAGTCTGAAAGCTCATCTTAACTAGCGAAGCAATAAAATGAAATGCGTACGTGATACAATGAACAACAGAAAACAAAAGTGCTTTAATTTCTACACTTCACTTTTAACGACGATTGACAAGCATGAAGATGTTAGGGCATTTTCGCAATCTATCTCATTTAATCCGTTGTGAATCCATTCACAATGGAAACATGATTGAGAAACTTTGAAGATTTGAGATAATAGTACCATTCGTTGAAATAAAAAGAAAAGAATCATTTTTTCAGTATTTTTCTTTTTGGGTAGAAATGAGATTCTTATCCACACACTTCATTCTTTATATTACAGACAGTAGTAATGGGTAACGAATCTCTAATTGATAGTCACTCCAGGGAATTGTTATGTGATGTACCAATACAACATTTCCTGGGAAAAACAGGCCCTCACTAAGACAATAGTTGGACAAACGACACATTTTCCGCCGCTGTGTAAAACTTCACGATCATTGAGTACTATTTTCCAGATTATACCGGATAACTGTATTGTAACAACCTCGGATCCATTTAGGAAAAACGTGGAGTTATTTCTTTAATGCCAACGACAAGCGATAGTCGGTCCAAAGATTGCTTTTACCTTTCTTTCTTAAGAAACTACACTAAATTTTTGTCTTCGCCTATGAATGGAAGTGAGACGACAGAATAGCAGAATAGTTAGAGAACGTACTCAATCACTTTCATGGTGTATCAGTTTCGTAATTCAAAAGGCTAAGAAATCTTTGAACGCAGAAATTAATCATAAAGTGAGTGCGTGAGAGCCGAAAAGTTTCCCAAGTATAAAACAACTAACAGTCGGATATTTACTTAGTTCATTTCACATTTAAGGGGTTTCAAGACTTAACTACGCTTGAAAGACATAAAAAACTTAATGTTCATAGCAATCACATGAAAAAGGCAAAAAAAATAGTTTGTTTGTCGAATGCCCTCGATTTGAAATTCGTGTTTATTCTTGAAGTAGACATGCATCTTTTTTTATAAGTTGACCAAAGTCACGCCCAACACGCTCCTTCATTTATTTGATGGGGGTTATTTGGAAAATTTGATGTTGCAGATAAAACCTATCTAACTGAATTGGATTATCCACATACGACCAATACGGTGATAATAAAGAGCGTAAAGTATGATGAGCTTCCATCTAAAAAGTATTATTATGCTTGTGATTTACATGAAAATACAAGTTTTCAGTTTTTGAGTTTCAGTGAAAGCTTCTACGATAATTCTGTCAAAGCTATTTCGATTTAATCTCTGTTTTGATGAACAACTAGTATCACGGGTTTATTATGAAAACTATAGTCGCTTAACGTTACGTCTGTGTCTTTTTTAGAGCGTTCGACTCGAATCGATCATCTACCGTTAATCGTCTTCGTTGTACGTTTTCGTCTTTGTTGTCTTCCAATTCGAATATACTTCGGTAGGGCACCGCTCGAATGAAAGACCTCACTCGGCGATGCCTTTATACAGAATGGTTGTTATGCTAATAACGCTCTGTGCACTCTGTAGTAAATGATAATGATAAGTGGATTTTGCTATAGACTTTCTGTAAGAACAATTTACTATCAACTACTGTTCAACATGACAATCATTCTGTAAATCGGGACAGCCGAGTAACGTTCTAAATTTGAGCGGTGTTCTAGCGGAGAAGATTTAACTCGAACAACAACGAAGACGGAGGCTTACAGCGAGGACGAAAGACTGTGGACAATTGGCTTCAATCATAGACTTTCAAAAGGAAAAAGATTTGAAACATCAACGGAATCAAATTTTTGTAACAACTGTGTGCTATCAGTTTACTCATTGAACAAAAACAATTCTTGTTTGGTATTGCCGAGGCTAAAGATAGGCTGATTTTTGAAAATATGCTTTGACGTAGTTGATTTACATTTCTTTTCACCTTCACCATCGTAACCAAACAGGTAGAAATACTTACAAATAAGTAGACACACCTACGGTGGTGAAATGATCGATACCTATTGCAATTGTCTCAAAACGTCTACATTCGAATACTACCAATCACAAATCAATGTGTGGGAGGAAATCTACATAACACCGGTATAGCAACGCCTATACGAATAAATAAAATTGCCTCCATGAGATCACAATGAAATGTAGAGAAATAGGGGAACGCCTTGGTACTCATACCAATCATCACGAGCACGGTGGTGACCCGACTCCGCCCAGGGCTCACCAAACGTCACATCCCTCCGAGGTTGGAAAGCGTTTTGGCAATGTCATGTAAGATTCCAGGAAATATCAACTAAAGCAGCATTCAGTGGCATCCATGGCAAAGAAGGGATCCTTCATACGACAAAACAGGAATTCTATTCGTTCATAAGGATTATAGTACCACGTAGGCAACTTTCTAAAGTAGACAAAACCAGTTCGTTTCCAAGTAGAAATGAGAATTTGAGCTCGTTCATGAAAACAACTGCGACGAACCGAGGATGTACATAGTGGAAATGAGTTTCATCGTACTAATATATATTTTACGTCTTTTTATATTATTAAAATACGAAAAAAGAGAGAAAAGTGGACAATGACGCATTCCCCAAGATAAAAGAAAGAAGTACACTCTGATTATTGGGTATCACATCAACGAATGATAAAAGAGTGATCGTTAATGGCCATGTAGGAGAGAAAGAAAGACTCCTTGCAGTGAGCAGAAAGAAATGCTGTAAGGAAATGAACTGAGGAAATGTAATCTAACGAATAACTTACAGATATTGGGAAAAAGGGAGCTTGAAAGCAAGAGGAGTTAGAAATTGTTATAAAGAAGCTATTTGCATATACATATGTATTTAATTGATAAAACGAATATATATATATATATATGTATAGTATACATACACTTTTAGCACTATTTCACCCGCCTGCAGATGATTTTTTCATTGCGCCGATCACCGTACTGCTAGCATTCAATTCGTATTTCGTCGCCTTCATGAACTTCGTAGAATACTGGTTGAGCACGTTACCTTGCAACCTCGAAGATAGCCTATCTGCAGCGTTCCATATGGCGTCGTCGCTATCCGCAACGGTGTGCTGAGGGGTGAGGATCTGCCTGCGCGGCTCCGTGACGCGAATCACAATCACTCGTCCTTGGCCTTCTCCCATATGTACGCATGCATATATGTGAACATATAGGGTGCGATAGAGTTGTGCTAATTTTTTACTTAGCTAATTTTAGCTCTGATATACTATTGTTAATTAATGCTGATAATATTCATAGTTCAGTTTTGGTCCAGAATCTGTTATATTTGTTTGTTTATTTCCAAAGTGCTCAAATTATTGAAAGTAAAAACACCGTATGGCAGTTGATGAATCGCACAAGACGGGAACAAAAACGGCCAAAACATTGTCAAAATCAAATGGTTTCAAGCCAGCAAGTGTCTATAGAGCGGTGATAGCGGTGATATGTTTCAAAGAGAGACTGGAGGGATTGGGAAGCGTCCTTGAAAAGCTCGCCCAATCACCGCGTCCATTCCGAAAGAGTAAAAGATTCATTGCCTGATTCAACGAAATTCAGAGTGTTCGATGCTCAAAATTGCTTGAGAAGCTCGGCAACAGCGAGTGGAGTGTCGAAACATTGTCACAAATAAGTTGAAGCTGCGCAGCCACAAGATCTGCCGTGTTCACTTTCTGAACAATAAGATAAAAGCAGAACGGCTTTCAAAAGCAGACTGAATTTGCTTGTTTGGTCGCTGGTGCTCGTTTGTCGAAGGTGCTTTTATGAATGAGAAGAAACTCAAGGTCATACCACTCCATAAGCGTTGATATCGACGTCAACTTTTCAATAAGGGCAGCGGGGTCCGCTATAGCAATAAACAAGGGACGTAGTCATTTTTCGGCCTCTGCGATGGTCTAAGCCGGCAGTTGAGCCACCGAAAGACGCCGTTGGTTTTCATCAACAAAAACGTCAAAATCAACGCTGTCAGCTATCAGCAGCAAGTTTCACGGGCCGTATTAGAGCCTTGGAGTATTCAACATTTTATTGCCAACGGTGTTACGCTTCAGCAAGATAGGGCTCCTGCACCTTCGGCCTGCTCAACGATTGCCATCTGTCAAGAGCCGCTTCCAAGCTTTTGGGGTAAGGACATTTCACCGTCAAACTCGCCAGATCTTAACCCAGTGGACTACTCGGTCCATGCTTGAGAAAAAAAAAATCTTGACTACTTGTTGTACTAGCGTAGATGCGCTTAGAACGGCTCTTACACGCGCCTGGGACGAAACTACGGTAGAAGCGCGTGAGAGTTGTTGAAATTTTGCAAGCGACTCGTAAACATAGAAGAAAATTTGGAAATTTGTCATGAACTTTCTGTTTATTATTATGATTGTTGATCTAATAAACGTAATTAAGCCTTTAATTGGATGAATTCATTTGTTTATGAAGTATTTTCTTACAGTTGAAGTACCTGGAAAAATTATCAGAACCTTTCCCGCATCCTGTATATTCTCATAGAATAATCTATAGAAAAATTATCGAGTACTATCAAAAAAAAAGGAAGAAACATTGCACAGTTTGATATGTTTCTGAGATGAGTAGTACACTATCTTTAGTTTTTAGTTGATATCCAACTAGACATGTCTTTGAGAAAGGATGAATGAGGTGCTTCTGTGAGTTAGGATTAACGAAGAACTTGATTAGAGAGGATTGTATCTGTTGATAGAATTCGCATCCCTAAAGAACGCAAAGATCATCGCCTTCTCGCATAGCATTTTTGCTAAGGCTTTTAAAAAGTGATGAATAGTTTATATGGCCACATTCATCTAGAGTGAAACTTCAATTCTCCCAAGGGAGGTGAGATATATGTCCTTTTGGACTGCCTTTGACCTTTGTTCAACTATATTACTACGTAATTATGCACAGTGCTAATATAAATTTGTGTCCGGAATCACAAAGTTAGTTAATTTAATTCAAAACTTTCTATATATAATATATTTCTCTATAATTCAACGGCAGACGATTCCATTTCTAGTTTATAAGAATCAATTTACTTAACCGGCTTTGTGTGGCTATATCTTTTACGACATTTTCCGATTAACTGCAACTATTTTCTTTCGGGTGATACACGACATTTTTTGATCAAACAGAGAAGAAACGAGTACTTGGATCACCATCTAACTTGCAGAAAATTGAGCCCCTCGTCATGAATAAAAAGTTCCCTACAATTGGAATGGGAATAAATATGCTTAGTGAGTATTGTCGCATATAAAGTACATCGTCTCATAAAAGCTTTAATTGCTCTTAACTACCGCATTCTCAATGAGGCCCCTATTAGTATGGAAATAGAAATATTATTTTCATGGCCCATCTCAGCTCGAATTTATGGAGAGAAGAAAACTCATCTCATCATCTCAGAAACATTTTTTTGGTTATCCTATCAATTATTGCTTCAGATTAACCGTATCTTTCTAGCCAGAAGCAGGGTGACGCAGTGATTACTTCTACAATGTAGCAGGAAGGAAGTTGATAAGCAAGAAGCTGGTCCGATTCTCTATCCCCAAAATCTTTTGCATTTGATTAACTTAACGTTTGAAAACTTCCTAGTTTAATTATTCAAGAAATGCATGAAGCCTCGACTTGACCAGTATTCCACGGCAGTCGTAAAGAAGACGGAATCTTCAAGCTCAGCCAAAGCAACACTAAAAGTATTCGAAGACCTTGTGTAAGATTATGCATGCGGAGAAACGAATTGAATGCGGGAAGTGGTGGAGATTGGCATAGTAAATCGCGATGGCTGGTCAATCAAAATAAGAAATATATCTTCATAGCTAATTGTCGCATGGGAAAAATAGTTAGAAAATCTACTGCTGATGAACGCTTTAACATTGAAGCACTTCTACAACAATGAAAAGCAGAGATTATAAGTCACTATGTAATGTGAGAAGCCAGTGACCTTCAGACATGGAATTAGTGCTTCACTTGATGATCTTTGCCTTATTTGGTGAAACTTCCATAAATAAACATACATTTCTATTCCATGCCTTTATTCCATGCAGGGCTCAATATGGGACCTGGGCCACTGATGAAGAGGGTGATACCTCTAAAACACGCGTATGGCTCTGACGTAACAACCTCGATAAGGCCTTAAACATTCTTACAGACTATAAAATTTGATTCTGCAAAATTTAATTTGTCATCTCGAATGTATTTGTTTGAATCAGTCACCTGCGGTTCCTTGTTCATCTATTAAGCAAGCCAGTTTTTTCGTCTTCTCAAAATATTTTGTTAGCAACATGAAAATCCCAAAGGGATGAAGAGCTTGGCTTGGTCTGGCATGCCAGACATATATCATCCACCTCGACGATGCTAAGAATTGAACCAAATGCATGAAACAATGTTGAGGATTCATCAAAGTCAAACGTTAAACTTCTACATGTTACAGATGTGGAAAAATTAAACATTGATAAAACACTGACTTCCACAAAATACTGATTTACGGTAGAATGCGATATTTTATCAAGTTTTGAAGGTTTTATCGTAGACAAAAGACTTGAGAAGTAGAGTATTTAACAAACTTTCACAACAGACAATGTCTTTGAGCTTTAGGATATATAAAATTTCTCTGCATTTTGCATCAAAAACACAGAATTTTTCTAACATTCTAACACTAAGATAAGTAGAATTTTGAAAGTCGTTATTACTTAATTCACCTAGAATTCAACAAAATTAGAAAAACTAATCTCCCTAGAAATACGGAGCTAACGGTCTTCAAAACTCGGTCTCTGCTTACGACATGATATTATAGTTTTCGATTGACGACTGACCGCTGGATTCAATGCTGTCACAGCAACCGCAATCGTTTTGGAAGAATTCAAATCTTTGATAACACAGTGTTATCTTCGACAAATCACTGCAATGAATAAAACTTTAGCATCAACCCTATGTTTACAAACGATAAACTCATGGTTTCTCAATAACGGCTTGGAAAAGATTGTCTATAAGTAACTATACAATGTACTCAGTGTTACACATACCTAATATTTGTCGAGGGGACGAAAAAAAAAAATGCTTGCAATGATAGATATTTAAAAGGGATTGCTAATATTGCCTTCCTTTTTGGATATAACTCAATCCATGGCTTAGTGCTTCTAGGCGTTGAACTGCAATGAGTTCTCTCCACTACGGCTACTCTGGTGGAAAAGAACCTTCAAATTTCCCATTTGGAACGCAGATGAGAGTATGTCTACAGGTGTGAAGAACAATTCTAGCTTAAAATCTTCAGATAATATTTGAAAAAAGTTCCGAAAAAATTCCGTTCTTTCGAAATTTTGAAAAAAGGGACTTGTGGCCGAGTGGCTAGTGGTGCTCGGGGTGGCTCGACACGAGGTGGATTCAGCTCAACACACTCTGGAAATCAATGATTGTAAGGAGTTATGCTCAACCAATATCTTAAGGTGTTCATGAAGAAGACAAATCGTTAATCAAGCGATGGATGCGAGAAGACAGATTTAATGTTAGAAGTATCCGTATAGTAGAAAAAAAAACTGTGATGCAGATCAAATAAAGTGGGCAAAACGACGATTTTGATGACTTCAATGAGAAAGTGAACAGATTTTCTTACAATCTCTCAAAATAAGTATTTCCAATTTCTGAGCATGAGCTTCGCAGATTTCAGATTGAATCGTATTGTATTATAAAATTATGGTCTAGACATAATTGCTCCACCTCTGCAGTATTTAACCGCTATGCTTTTTTCTTATTTCTAAACAATTATAGCGCAATGGTTGGAGGTGCTCGGCAATAACCATCTGAAGTTGGAAAACTAGAAAATTAGTTTAGTAGGAGAAAAATACTGATCTAAACCACTGGCAGAACAGTGGAGGCCATCGTGAAAACCAGATGTGTATTTATTCTCTATTTTGATTCTTTGCATAGAGTTGAATGAATGGCGTATACTTAAATTAATGGTCAACAACGAACGTTTTTTTATGCTTTTTTCCATCGTTTCATGAAGTTTCAAATGATCCATAAGATCGACTGTTTTTGAAACCCCGCAGTAAACATTCAAAATAATTCCAAAAAAATTGTCTAAAGCCTAAACGACGTTGGTACGCCAGGGCCATGCACTGGTGTCTCGGAGGTTTCGGCGTCCTCGTCAGTGACCCCGGCCGAACATTAAGCCCTGCATTGTAGCAAGGAGGGAGGCGTATGTGGTGATGGCATAGTGTACAATGACACTGGTCCATCACCACTGTTCAGTCGATGGATTTCGACTGCTGGATCAAATTTGATCCATAAGATCGACTGTTTTCAAAAGCTCGCAGTAAACATTCAAAATAATTCCAAAAAAAAAGAATGTCTAAAGTCTAAACGAGGCTGGTACGCCAGGGCCATACACCAGTGTCATTGTACACTATGCCATCACCACATACGCCTTCCTCCTTGCTACATTGCAGGGTTTAATGTTTGGCCGGGCTCACTGACGAGGAGGCCGGAACCTCCGAAACACCGGTGTCTGGCCCTGACGTACCAACCTCGTTTAGGCTTTAGACATTCTTTTTTTGGAGTTTCAAAAAGTTTTTTTGTTTGCGCGACCGACTTAACATATTGTGAAAATGTTGATACTTCTTTTTTTCGCATCTATTATCTATCTATTTACAAACGAAGGACATTTTTCCGTTAGCGGAACGCCATATCGACCCTTCAGAAAAGACTATTTCGTTATTGTTTCTAACGATTGAACAACCGTTCGATAGCTTGAATCAAAGTAATTTGAACAATATATTCCATCCTCAAAAAGGCCTTGTTATTGCGCTGAAAGAGCAAAAGTATTATTTTGCTCCTCACTCAAAGATTTCTCGCTGACCAAATTTGGAGTTTCAATAATCAGTCGATAGAACATATCTTAAGGCTTCTAGTGATTTACTTTTAGAGCCTTGGGAAAAAACGTATTTTTTGGTCGTTTCCAGTGTTCAAGCAACCACTCGATATTTCTGATCACAATAATTTAGGTGGTGCATTTAATTTCCAAAAAGACCTTTTGCTGACGCTGAAAGAGCAAAAATGAAGTTCTGTTTCCCATTCAAAGATTTCTTGCTAACCAAAGCTTTTCCTTTGGAGTATTAATAATTAATCGATAAATTAGATTCTAGGAATTCTAACTATTTACTTGATTTGGAATATCGACCTCGCATGACGCTGTAACAGCCAAAAGAACATTGGGCGCTGCAAAACTGGAAGAAAAGCATCGAGCGCGACCTTCAAATTTCTTTGGGTTCTTGTGAAGCAATAAAAACTCCGTTCAAGAAATTTGATCTATTGTCCCTTTTCTAAAACTATAGAAAAGAAGCTCTGATCAGCGAAAAATCTTTCAACGAGCAATAAAATATTATTTTTACTCTTTCAACGCAATAACAATGTCTTTTTCAAAATGAAATAAATCACTGAAATTCTTTTGAGTTGAGCTAATTGATTACTTAAACATTAGAGATGGTCAAAAAATGCTTTTTACCAATGGATCGAAGTAAAGAGAGCATAGTTTAAGAGATCTTTTTTTTTTTGCGAAACCCAATCTTCTTTTGGTTGCTACAGCGTAATAATAGGTCCACCATAAAAATCAAATAAGTCGTTGAATCCTTAAGATTCAATTTATCGATTGGTTAGTAGAACTCCAAAGGGGAAGCTTTAGTCAGCGAGAAATCTTTTAATTAGAAACAAAATATTATTTTTGCTCTTCCAGCAAAATAACAAGGTCTTCTTGAAGACGCAATACACCGTTCAAATTCCTTTGATATGTGCTATCCAACAATTATTTGAACACTAAAAAGACCAATAAATGCGCTTTTCACAAGGGGTGAAAATGGCTCTTAGCTAACGGAAAAGTACCAGACGGAGATTCTAGCTAGCTGTGCGTGATGTTTGCCTGCTGGTTGAGAATCTTGTCTTTTTGATAAAATGTGTTTGAGTGATGGTTAAGAAAAATTTTCTTGGAGTGTTCTGATAATTGTGCCAAAGCGTTCTCGACTTCATTACGGGCAGTCAATGGTTTTTCGGTCACAGTTTTTCCAGACAAGTCTGGCATAATTTTTCAACCCTAGAAGGCAGCGGGACTTAATTGACCAGGAGCAAGTTCAAACAAACACGCACGTGAGGCACTGACATACCAAACCTCGAAAAGGCTTAAAACCATCTCTCAGGATATATCGCTAATTCTATAGCGAAGTTTCAAGAAACAGTCGATTAAGGAATAATACATTATAATCATTGGCAGTCGCGAGATATCGACTGTAAAAAAAAATTCAGACGTTTCACATTGTCTGAACACATTATGTCTACCCTACTATGTAAGATTGATTTTTGGGATGTGTGACCGAAAAGGCTCAAAACAAACTCCCAGATTATATCGCTATTTATAAAATAAGGTGTAAAAACAGTCGATAAAGGAGCAATATTTATTTATTTATTTATTTATTTATTTATTTATTGATAATAGCGAGCTATCGACTGTAAAAAAAGACATTTCAATTGTTTGAGCATAGTATGTCTCCCCTACTAGGTAGGGTTGACTAATGGTGTGGCCGAAAAGGCATAAAACAATCTCTCAAAATATATTGGAATTCGTAAAACAGCTTTGTCATAGGAAATCGATGGCTTTTATTGCCTGGTATCTCTAATTGTAGCGCATCCCAGACACCTACATGTCTTGTGAATCATCGCTGATTTGTTCAGCAAAGAAAAATTCACAATGCTAGTACCAAAATCTAGCGGAACTGTTGCACACAGACGAGACAGATAGATGAATTCAGTGATATATATTTGGTCAACACATTCAACTCTCTAACTACAGAGGAATAAGGATAAAGAGAAGAAAAAGGCAGTCGGAGAGCACCAAACTACGATAAAACGATATTTCTTAAGCTCGTAAATTTCGTAATTTAGGTCTTATTTCTTGTACCAAGTAGCAGTAGGCTTCATTTTCAATAAACCAATGTTTATCACGAATTCATTTTGAATTTAATGAAATTTTCAAAATATTCCGACATTCAAAAGGTATGGAAAAGTTCTGATAATTTTTTGAGGTATTTCAGTAAAAAAAAACGGCATAAATAAATGAATTCACTTAGTTGAAGGGAATGATTATGTGTACTAGATCAATATCTATAAAAAAAACAAAAAAATCTGTAGCAAATTCTCAAAATTACCTCCTTTGCCCCTATACATTTACGAGTTGTTTGCGAAAATTTCAACGATGCTCGCCCACGTTTCCACCCTGATTTCGAATCAAGAGCGTGGCAAAACTGTTTTAATCGCGTCTACGGTAGTGTAGCGAGCAGCCAAAATTGCCAAATTTTTCTTCTCCACTATGGACCACACGGAGTAATCTAATGGGCTGAGATTCGGCTAGCCTGACGGCAAAATGTCCTTGCCACAAGAGACTGGAAACAGCTCTTGGCAGACGACAACTGTTGAGCGGACCAAATGCGCAGAAGTCCCAGTCCTGCTGGTAATCCAAGCTCTAGTGTGCTCCACAAAACTTGCTGCTGAAAGCAGCACCATTGACTTTACGTTCTCGTTGATGAAGAATATCAGCGTCTTTCCGGTGGCGCAAATGCCAACTTAGTCCGTCACAGAGGCCGGAAAATGACTGCGATGCAAGATTTTGCTTCAGCGGACTTGTTTTAACGCTCCCTGAAAAGTTCACGTATATTCTGGCGACTGTGGAGTGATTTGACCGTGAATTTCTTCTCATCCGAGAAGAACATCTGCGACAAACGAGCACCAGCGATCAAATGAATCATTCAGCGAACTTTTGAAAGCCGTTATCCTTTGATCTTCTTGTCCAGAAAGTGAACACAAGAGATTTTGTAGCTTCGCAACTTCACCTAGTTTTGACAATGTTTATGACGCTCCACTAGCTAATCCCGAAGTTTCTTGCCATTTGCGTAAAAACTCCGGATTTCGTTGAATTTAGCAACAGACTTTCTGGATGTCTTCTAAAATAGACGCAGTGCTTAGACGATGTTTTCGAGGACGGTCCTCAGTCTCTTCAGTCGCTTTGGAATGTTTCATGGCTCTGTAGACACTTGCTGGTTTGAAAGCAGCTGATTTCAACAATATCGGTTGCTTTCATTACCGTCTTATGTAACTCAATTACTGCGATACATTGATTTTTGCGATCCATAACTTGAGCACACCCGAAAACAGGCAAAGAAAAAGCCGATATAGACTAAAATTGAACTAAGAATCAAAAAAAAATCATCAGCATTAACAAAAAGTGTCATATCAATGCCAAACTTAACAAAATACAGAACCATCACGACTTTTTTTGCATCCTGTATTGATAATAATGACTGAAAATACAAATGTGTAAGTAGTCATGGTAGTATGTTACCTTCTCTCTTAAATCTTTGTATAAACCACCAAGATACCCTAAGCTCAGCATAAGTCGATGTGATTAAAATAGAGTACGATTAAGTACGAAGGAATGAACAAAATTATAGCAATCAATAAGATGTTAGTGGAATATTAATTTGAGGACTAGCTTATTGAACACAAAAGCAATAGCTTTTTCAGACTGTAGCTCCATTTTTATTATTTTGTCGGTTCGTTATGCATGTTTGGATATCATGAGTTGAAATGTATTCAATTTTTTGAGATGGGAAAGTCACGACACGTAAAGCGTTCATACTGACACTCATAATATCGAACCAAAAAAATGTGCAATAATAATAGCAGTGGATAGCTGTGAATTACTTTTTAATAATTGGAGAAATGTTCTTCATTCAAATATCAGTTTCTCAGTGGCCAAGAAGACCGGCGTTTGGCGGACCTTTCAAGTTTGTCGATTCAGAAATTTCAGCAGCAAAGAAATTGAGAGAATTCACTACGACCCAGTGCTCCAATTTTGCGCACACTGAAACAGGAAATAAGGAAGCACATGCAGTTTTGGTTCAATCTTGCACATTGAGCTTGCCAAAATTTATTTCTCCATGGTCGAAGAAATATTGGGAAAATAAAAACATGACATGATAAAATGGTAGACCAGGATGAGTATACTTTATCCCTCTACGGTGTTTAAAAGTGAGCGCAGTGTATGAAAATGATTAACCTTTTTCGTTTTGCTCTTTCTGTTGCAGAAGTGTGCTCTGCGGTAAACTGTTTAAAATTCTAAGGACAGCAGCTATCAGATCACAGTGTAGATAGGGTTTCTTATATGTTGATGGAAAAAAGAAAGCGACTGCCGTATTGAACGACACGTCTAATGAATGGGATAGATGGAATGGAAATAATGTAGACGCCATGAACTATCAGGACAAAAACGTAGCTCGAGTATTCGTTTATTTCAGCACAAATAAAATAATTCGAATGCTAGAAGTGTTACGATTCGTCCATTATAGTTTCGGGATAGGTATTATAGTAAGATGTAGCATAGATAAGTCATGAAGAAGAGTTTTCGTTCCAGAAGAAGGTCTAAGTTTCACGTTACTCGTTAATTTTTCCATGATAATTTAGAATCGTATTGATCAATATCTACTTTTATATGCGCTCGGAAATAAGCCTTATGTTTTGTGATTCAGTGTGCAGTGAATTTGATGGGAGGCAAAATATAATCTATGTTATTACTTTATTTTGTCTCCTGTAGCAGTGCAATAATGTTGGAACGTTACATCTAGGGATGGTGAATGACTTACGACAAGAGTTAAACCCGCGTTCTACACATATCGGAGGCGCGTGCTACCACTGCACCACTACGGCTGTTGCTAATTGATGGCTCTGGGATGGAGTAAAGGATATATAATTTGTCTGACTGAATTCATGGCATGGTGAGAGTGATTGAATGCATATTTGGTTTGACAATGAGTTTTAGTGGTTAATAATTTGCAACACTGTCAACAGAAAAAAAACGGCAAAGAAGGCGAAATGCATCTAGCCCTTAGCTATTGCCAAATGAATGATTTGTAAGTGATCTTGTATCTGCTAACTGATAAAACTGTAACTTACTGACAGAGAACGGGGTGAATTAGAGTTAGCTTTGGACCCTCAGTTAACTGCACTTAGGCATTGAATATTATGTTACAAATTCGATTCAATAGTAAAATAATTTCGATTGAGAAAAAGAACGTGAAGAAAATCGTCGAAAAATTGGCAATCTGATAATGAAATTCGTAGAAGCGTGAGAAGTGAACTGAAGGTAGAGCGTGTTATCAGCATTGATAAATGTTGGATATAAGAAAAGTAAACAAAAAGAATCAAGATGATCAGCATAGAAGGCTATGGCGTAATTGAAGCATTTTTGACTTCAATGATGGTGGAATGTGAAAAAAAAGAATCAAGAAAATTACAGGTGTAGACAAAATTCATCCACTAAGAAATGAAACTGCAAGAGCACCAGACAAAAATTACATGAAACTTAGAGAAGCTTAAAAGGTTTATGCGCAAACTTGTCATCATTCTAAAAATTGAAATTGTAACGAAGCAGTAGGAAGTAGAAAACATTATGAGGAACTCGAATAGCGTTGAAAAATCTCTAGAAATATCTGTTCTAACCAGCTCGTTAGGCAAACCGAGAAGGAACTCAGGCTCTAACAAGATTTCCACGCTCTTGAACTTTTGAGACAACTCGGAGAGCGAATAACAGATTTAAGGCTCGTGATCGATTCAAAAAATTTCTTCCTTAGTTCGCCATCACGATGTTAAGCGATTGACCCTCGCAAACATTTCATGACATCATAGAAAAGAATTTCAACATTGTCTATCATCTTCAAAGGCACCCATTCAGACCTTGGATGACGTCCCACCGTTGTCAAATTTGCTTGTATGAGTGAATTCTTAATGAATGGAATTGAATTTAGAAGGTTTAAAATATGGAAAGCTCTGAGAAATAACGTTAATTTCAAAGTTACCATGGAGAATTTGATTCTTAAACTGAAGGGCAAGATTTCAGAGATTTTTCTTTACAAGCTAATGGGGTTTTAATGCTAAGCTAATGGGCTACGATTTTTCTTTACAAGCTAAACACAGGGTCATTATAATATAACTTATGCAATCAGTATACGTTTCAGCGGTTTCGCCTTTTTCAGGACCTGGAAAAATCTCTGCCAGTGCACCTCCGAAATCAAAATAACGGTCCCATATACTGTGTAATATCACGTGTGACTAGGAAGCATTCTCTTCTGCACTTCACGTTTGATTTGATTGTGCCAATCAAAATGCTTCCAATATTTTACGCATTGAGATTTTACGTTCTTGCTAAGAAATGATTACTTCTTCTTCAAAATCTACGCCGTAAATTGTCTGTGTCGCTTGTGAGCCTTATGGGCTATTCAGCTTGGCTTAGCTTGGCAACTACCCGTTTCACCAATGTAGTTGCCGCTGCACATATTACAAAAGATAGTCAAATTGCGCCATACTCATGTAGTCGCGGTCTTTACCGTTGATCATACTATGCACTTTTGTATGAGAACTGAGTGGCGAGTAACAACACTGCCTCAGGCGGGAATCGAACTCGCGTTTCATCCTATTCAGGGACGCGTGCTCTACCACTACATCATAACACTGCGAAATATGTGGTGAAAATACTAGACATTTCGAATATACGCTTTTGTGTTGTACATGGAGGGCCATATAAGCGGTTGCAAACTAGCAGGCGTCTCAGAATATTCGATGATATTTCAACATTGTTACCAACTTTTCAAGTGCTACTCTTTTCAAAAACCGTTCTTTAGCTATACTAAATTTATTTCAGAAGAAGTGCAGGATAAACAGAAACTTACTTCCAGTAAAATTATCGTTCCGAAGGATTTTTTCTAGGCCTATTTCGAGGAGCCAATTTATCACATTCAATGGAAATGGCTACTCTCCAGGCCAATTTTGAGGATTATACCTTCTTCTATCTTCCTCTAAACACACTAACTGTTGAGCAGGACATGTTTTTACAGCGGCCTTTTTGAGTGTGAGGTGAGAGAGAGAGAGATAATGAACGAGTATATTTTTGTTACTTGACTTTCGATATCACCTATGAACGTAGCCGTTTTTGCATAATTCAATTAAATTTGCAAAGGAAGCCAGTTTTCTTTCGGTCCTTATAAATATTTTTTATTACTCTAGTGTTGGTTAAACAATTCAAAAAACCTGTCCTTTTTCTCGTCTGTGGAGCAAATAACCAGACAATAATCTGTTGATTTACACCAAGATAATGTTCAGAGGTTAATTATCAGGGCTTCCACTATTGGCCCAAAGGTACTAGCAAGGCTCGACCTAAGCCTATCTCTTGCGCTAACTCTTTCTTTTGCGCGAAATACTTCCTTGACCATCTAAGGATTGAGTTGGTTTACCCACTTATTTATAAGATCAATGAACTGCAGCATCGACAAGCCGTGAACACTTAATGCTCTCTAGTGATTCATAAAAAGCTCGCGGATGGCTTACAATGCGAAGTCATACGACATGCAAATGCAAGGAGTGGTCACGTCGAAGGACTACATTACATACGCGCTGATGAGAGACGCTTATGTGAACCGTGCAGGAAAATGTGTGTTTGTAAGATAAGCTAGAATGTGTTTCAACAATCGTGATGCTATTATTGGCAAACAACCATGCTATTCTATTCGTCGGTCCATCTACACATCTGATGATGTATATTACTTTGATTACTGATGTTTCGTTAGACGAAAGATCATCATTGTATACTAACTCATGTGTTTTCATAAGCATAGGCTAGACATGTTGACATGTTGGATGAATTCTTGGTGGAAGATAATAGATTATTGAGCTGATAACATGGACTAAAATGTATACGAGCACCACTAACGAAGATCAAGTGAGTCACAGTAGGGCAAGCAATGCATCCAGAAAGTCAAGAGGTAGTGTATTAGGAGGCATTGCCTTCCCTGATGATGCGCGCTCTCTGCTACAACAAGGCCCATGTTTTTCGCTATTCTAACCCATTTGTAATCTTTGAGAGCTCGTGTAGCTTAGATGAAATTTACGACTAACTCCGTAGAAAGAGTAGGGCTTAAAAGAGTGCTTGAAATGAGCAATAAGAAGTAGGAGCACTACCATTACCGCTATTCTCAATCGCTTTTTAGGCAGCAAAAACAAACACTGAATTGTTAGAAAGCTGCGGACATTTGCGGACAAAACTCTTAAGATCTAATCACTATCGGCCAAAAAGTCTTCATTGAAACTTTACCGAAACTCGAAGTTAAAAAAAACTGCCTCTTAGTGATAAAAGTGGAGAGCTTGTGGTAATTCCTTGTCAATAAGATATTGTGCTAACAAAGAGGCATCTTGAGGACTCAATCCTAAATCGACTTTTCTGAAAAAAAAATTCAAAAGTCATTACTGCGGACTGAACAACGAAATGATCAGAGTGAGAAAGGTAGTAAGTCTGGAGCCATCTGTTATCTCTTAAGTGAAAATTCAACTACCAACATGTCCAGTCTAATACATTCTCAAAAAACACATAGGTTTGTCATTACCTTCCAATCGACTGTTTTCAAAGCTCGTTATAAACATTCAATAAAGTTTCTGACGATGTTCAAAGCCTTCTAGACGTTGGGGTCTCAAAGATTCTCACAAACATGAGCTAGTATTCCATAATGGTTTGCGTCATCAATGCCTAAGGTTAAACCCATCATCAGCCGTGTAAATAGGTCAGTGGACAGAGTAGCATGGTTCCTGACCCTGAGAACGTCCTTTTTGCTAAGACACATTCCAGCCCATCTTACAAACATTCAAATATTTTTAGATAGTCTACATAACGCGTCTCACAGGCGCGCACGTAATGAAGTTCTTCGGCGTCACTGCCCTTCAAGCTAATATGTCGAATGGCTCCGCATTGCTGCCATTCGAGAGTTCCTTATAAAAAATGAGAGCAATAAACGTGTATGGTTCGTCAATTCAGTAGCTGACAGCTTGGTCAAACAAATGCTCAAACTGCTCATATTTGGTCGATCCAGGAAATATATCGCTCAAAAGAGAAGATTGACAGTGGGACAGTGGCTGCTACCAAGCCTTGCCAGTGCCTTTCTGCCTAAAATGGGAACTGAGGTATTGCACCGCTGGCCATTACACTATTGCAAAATCCACAAGACCGATTGTCTGTCAACGTCGACATTTTCAAAAAATTCTTATTTTCTTCTTAGGACAAACACGAGGTTGTATAGCAAAATTTATTCTTGGAGCGGACATTTCAGTGGTTATGCCTTATCCAGAGTCTGGAAAGATCATTTTGCCCGCAACCTATTCAGTCAAACACCTCCATTAGTCAATCGAAAAAACCGGGAATGCCTTTTAATCACATGATATATGGCAGAGCAAATAAAACTGTTCTTTCCAAGAGTAATGTGCATTTGGAGTCTATGTGATCTCTGCGGGAACAGTCTCCACTAGAATAACTCTCTGGACGGCTCATGAAAACTGGTATTTTGAAAATTGTTTGCTCTTGATACGATCGCGATCTAGATTTGAGGTTTTTTTCTGCTTGAGTAATAGGAGGTATTTAGCTGACTGTTGTGGGAAGTCTGATCTTTCTAGGCTCTGATGAAGGCGAAACCGCAGATACGTCAGCTGTCAGAATAAATTTTTGTAAGAAATTCTTGTGCGTGGCTTAGGAAGATAATAAGAAATACTCTACTGTAAATTTGTAGATTAATTTAGCTACGTGCTTGGAACAAAATGAGACAGGCATTTTTACTGCAGTTGTTGAATGAACAGTCAGAGTAACAAAATTTATCCGTAAGTTACCGGAAGACAACTGGCTTCTTTTCCTGAACCTGCAAATTGAACTATCTGGAAATGCCTACGCAACAAAGTGGCACTCAAAACCAAGTAATAGGAATACACTGGTTAATTTTCGCTTTTCTCACCCCTCATTTGATAAGAAAGGCGCTTGTGAGTAGCATGTTCTGAACAGCAGCCAGTGTATGTATAGGAAGCGAAGAGAATGTCTTAGGATTGTCGCCACTTTTCTTCGCATTCCAAGACTTTTGTCAATTCATCCGTTATTTATTCAAAGAAATGAATGATTTAATAATATAATCATCATTAAGAACAATGATATATGACCATTTTCTGGGCAAAAATTGTTGTAGCCTATGAATTTTCTTCCCCGCAAATGTCATTTGAGGAGCGAAAGAGATAATTTGATGGAGCATTTTCAGGGATATGCCGTGGGTGTGGTACCGTATTCAGCAAAATTTCTGCACAATGTAGCGAGCCGACTTTGCAATGTGAGATCAAGAGATATAGTGGAGATGACGACAATGAGTCCGATGATGATACGGCTGCATCCAAGCGTTACTACGATATTCTCAGACATACCACAGCCTCTTGACAATAACCCCAATTGGTATTTTTAAAATACTGAATAAAACAACACTGACACGAAAGAAGTTACAAGACAAACCCAATAAAGTCCCTAAAAATGGCCCGGAAAATCGTTAAATCTAATGGCTACAAAAGCGTAGCTTCTCGAAATAAATCTAAGGGAATAACGTCCCACAACGATAAATCCCGCAATAGCAAGGTCCCGTTCATTATGCACTTCTTTTGAAACGAATTATGTATATCAATAGACGCTGTTGGAAAAGAGCAAGCCCAGAGAAATCCGTAACATTGGTTGAATATCATCGAATACTCTATGGCGCCAGTAGTTTGCAACCGATTATGTGACCATATGGGTACAGCGCAAGATTGCATAACATGCTCTAATGGAATGAATGGAATGAACAGGGTGAGAGGCTATCCGAGTTTATCATGACGACCCAAACCATCCATGGTAACTCGCAATTCCAAAAGCCTCTCTCTCAGCGATGGACGTGGGAGTCTCCCAATGGAGAGTACCATAACGAAATAGATCACATCATAGTAAATCGAAGGTTTTGCCTGACCGACGTCGCTGTTGTTCCCAAGTTCTACACGGGATCAGACCATCGCCTCCTTCGCGCAACATTCCGATTTTCGAGGAGAGGAGAGAAAGCCGCTAAATTCAAACAACGAAGTCCCAGAACTACCATAAACTGGGATGTATTCAAATCATTAGTCGGCTCTTGGGAAGATACCGTTGTCGACAACATCGACGAAGAATACGATCGACTCGTTGAATATCTTCACGTTGGCGCTAAAAAAGCCGAAAGTCCTAAGGTCACGAAGAGACGCTTGTCTCCGCAGACACTCGAGCTGATACGTCAACGTGGAATCGCACGAGCCGCAGGCAACCGAAACCTTACGTCCGAACTTGCGAAACGATGCAGAGAAGCGATAAAAGAAGACCTTAAAGAGAGAAGAGCAGCAGTTATGGCAGAAGCTGCAGAAGCTGGGAAGAGCATTCGCAAAGCCCAGCGAGGCTTCGCCAACTATAAGACCAAGATGATTGCACTCCGATACCCTGACGGGACACTTACAGCTTCCAGAAGGGCTATGGAGAAAATCATCCACCAGTACTACTCGGATCTCTTCGCTAGCCATGTTCTCTTACCGTCATATAATTTGAAAGAGGACGAATATGTCGTTCCACCGGTCCTTCCTTCCGAAATCCGACATGCTATATCGTCGGTGAAAAACAGAACAACACCCGGTCCAGACACGATCAGACCAGAACACCTGAAGAACCTGCCGCCAGTTCTCATCAACACCCTGGCTCGGCTCTTCACTCGCTACCTGTCAGAATGCAAGGTCCCTATTCAATGGAAAACCAGCAAGACCGTATTGTTGTTCAAAAAGGGAGACCTTCACGACATAGGCAATTATCGCCCAATCTGCTTGCTGTCCGTTGTCTATAAACTCTTTACTCGAGTCATCCTGAACAGGATTGACAAAACACTGGACGAAGGACAGCCATGCGAACAAGCAGGGTTCAGAAAAGGATTTAGTACCATGGACCACATCCACACGATCACAAGACTCATTGAAGTTTCGCGAGAGTACAAACAACCACTCTGTCTCACTTTTATCGATCTGAAAAAAGTCTTTGATTCAGTGGAAACAGAAGCGGTTATAGAGGCTCTGGATAACCAGGGCGTCCCTACTCGGTACATAATGATCCTTCGTGAGCTTTATAAAGATTTCACGACCAGAATATCTCCATTCTACAACAATATCACCATTGACGTAAGAAGAGGGGTTCGACAAGGCGATACTATATCGCCAAAACTATTCACTGCCACCCTACAAAACGTCATGCGAACATTAGAATGGGACGAAATGGGAGTGAAAATTGACGGTCGACAGTTAAACCATCTTCGCTTTGCTGACGATATCGTTCTCATAACACCAAACATCAGCCAAGCGGAACGAATGTTGACTGATTTCGATAACGCCTGTGGAAAGATCGGTCTTCAACTGAATCTAACGAAAACAATGTTCATGAGGAACGGATGGGTTTCTAATGCCCCATTCACGCTCAACGGAACGACAATTTCCGAATGCTCCAGTTACATCTATCTAGGTCGTGAAATCAACATGATGAACGACCTAGCCCCAGAGTTGAGCAGGAGGAAACGAGCGGCTTGGGGAACGTTTAAGAGCATCGAAGATTTAGTGAAGAGGACAAAGAACATCCGACTCCGTGCCCACCTTTTCGACTCGACAATTATCCCTGCCCTAACGTATGCACCAGAAACCTGGTCGCTACGTAAGCAGGATGAAAGATCACTTGCCATTATCGAACGCGTAGTCGAAAGGTCGATGCTAGGAGTGTCTCGTATTTCGCAAATGAGGCAAAGGATCCGAACTTCCGACCTACGTCAACGATCGAAAATCAGAGACGCCGTTCTACACGCCAGGATATCGAAAATAAGGTGGGCCGGACACGTGATGCGCTTCAACGACAACCGATGGACGAGAGCCGTTACCGACTGGATTCCTCGGGACGTCAAGCGCTCTAAAGGAAGACCACTGACCCGTTGGTCCGATTTCTTCACGAAAGCGATGGAAGAAAGATATGATGCTCAGCGAATTCCTAGAGCAAGGAGGACCCACTGGGCTACTCTTGCACGCGATAGGGAAAAATGGAAGAGTTGCTGGTACCCGCTCGAGTCACTCGACGATCAACGGGACGACAGGTGATACAGGTGATGGGTACAGCGCAAGATTGCATAACATGCTCCAACGGTAAAGACTTTGATGACAAGAGCACAGGCACAGTCTACCTTATCTTCTAGAATATGTGCAGCGACAACTGTATCGGCAAAACTGGTAAAGGGCAAGCTTAAGGTCAAGCCAAATACCTCACTGAGCTCACATTGGATACAGATAAGTGACGGGGAGAATTTTGAAGTAGAAGTGACCTTCCTCTCACAGGGCCATAAAACCTCAGCGCGTAAAATTTTGAAGGCATTTGGAATAAGAACCATCGATGTAAACATTAACTGCAGGAAGGAACGCTTCGTGATCACGCGTGATAGGACACCGTATGCAAGACCGTCATTTTGATTTCGGAAGTGCCATAGCTATGCATGTGAACTCTGTAGGTTTGGCTTCCACTTGGACAACTTAATAGACTCAAAAAGAGGCGAATATTTTGGAAAACTGTTTTTTTCTTGTGCGATTGAAATTTGCGCTTGGTATTTTCGTCTCTGTTGATGGAGGTGTCTGATTGAGTAGATTGCGGGCAACCGCTCTCCCCAGTTTATGAAGAACGATAAGTCGCCGAAATGTTAGCTCATGAAATAAATTTTATTATTACAACCATTCCCTTGGAATACAAAAGAACCTATGACTTACTGAATAATACCGAGGTTTACAGAAGTCATGGAAAGCACTGAAAAAATCATGTATAGTGATTCTGGCCCGTTCCTCCCCTCTGAACGCCACGCGGGTCTTAAGGAAGTTTGTTGCCCGTTCTTCTTGCCCTAAACAATTAACCTTGTTACCGCAGCATTCACGGGTCAAAAGGTTTAAAATAGCAACAAAGCCTTGCGGGAGTTGCTATAGTATGACTTATACTACAGTTGGAAAGTAAGTTCTGGAACACTTTTCATAAGCATGAGATAACTCCCACGCATATCATTGGAATATTACAGTTTCTTATGTGGGATTTTCCCACTGAGAGCCTAGATATTAATCGTCTATATTTTCACTTTGTTTCCAGCCTCCGTCATATCTAACGATAAAATCGAAGTACGTGTTTTATTGCGTCTTCATTGGAGAAAGGGTCTTTCACAGCGAGCTGCAGTCGATGAAATTAACGAAGTTAAAGGGGAAGTAACAACAGGCAAATCTGCTGTTGAACGCTGATTTCAATGCTTTAATGCCAGAGATCTTCAGCTCGAAGAAATTCCTTGTTCAGGACATCAAACAAAGTTGAACAACAAAGATTTGATTGCTGGAGAAGTTGATGAAGCATGTCAAGTGTTCCTTGATTTGAAGTCAAAGGATTACTACTTCGATCAGATCCGAAATTTGGGGGACCGGTGGCTGGAAGTCGTAGAAAACGATAGATTTTTTTTTTTGAAAAATAATTATCAGTTTTTTACAAGTGTTCCAAAACTTTCTTTCCGACCCAGTATTTATATAATATATATAATACAACCTTCTTTGTCTATTGAGCATGTTGAACGAGGTTGTGAATCAATATGTTATTCGGCTGACGTTGCGACGCGTTTCATCTTCTTCAGAGCCAATGACTCGAGTCGATCGTCTACTGTTGTTTGTCATCGTTGTGGATCTTCACCCGTGTCGTCCAAGGCAAACCTTCCGCGGTAGAGTGCCATTCAACGATGAATCTCACGCGGCAAACTCCTCTAACATGATGAAGCGTGTGATTGAAAAAAGAAAAAAGAGAAGATGGCGGAAAGGAAGAAAAAAGATTATAGCCTGATTAGAATAAAAATTAGGTGGTTCGTTCATTCGGCGGTGATTCCTCTAAATGTGGGGGCTTATGCTCCTGCAAGTCGCCGAAGCACGTGCCCAGCACTGTATAGGCGCCATAACCGACTTCATTATGGGTTCAAGATATGTTACCAGATTACACAAGAAGAGAGTTGGAAAATAAGAGTTTAAAGACAAAGGATAATTTTTGCAAGGGTGAGGGTATTCGGTAGAAGCCGAATTGGTGAAGTCATCAAAAATTCAGCCATTAAATCACAACGACAAGTCACACCAGCTTCAAATCAGCTCAAAAAGAGCAGCTTTCAAGATTTACGTTTATTAACTAGTAATTGTGAGTTTATGGAATGTTGCTTATTTAGAATTATTCCAAACATCGATAACGATGCACTGTACGAAAGCAAAAGGTACCTTTTGCCGAAACAAATCTGTGTTTTTCTCTAGAAAAAAAGGAAAGAAAATATCGTAGTATTTTTTCCTTTTGATATGCTCATGAAATTCTTAATCCACGAGCGTATATCTTGAAAAATACTGAACAATAAAAATCAGAGAAAAAAAAACTTAAAAGAACGAACCAGCAAAAATTATGAAAAGATAAAGCATACTTCAAGTCAGCATATCTTCTTTGACATTTTTATTTCCTTTATGGAATTTTCTTAGCATTGTCAGAAAAATTTTTCTACAAAGGCTGCATAATAGTATGTATAAGGGCAAGTGAAGGGTATTGGTGTTGACGTGAGCGAGATCTTGATCAATCGCGTCATGGGCTGGATGAATGTTTCATTGCTCTGTGGTGAGAAAATTGGTATCAGCCTTATTTGGGAAAATAGTACTGAACCATCAAGGAAGGTACTGCCGTTGGTGATGACGTGGGAATGTCCTACCACGACTATTAAACCTACTTGGCAGCGTCCACTGCCACTTGGATGGATAGAAATTCTCCAAGCAGCGCTCAAACTCAGTACGAAGGCCATTCGGAATGATGGGTGCTGGAAAAAGAGCTGAATGAGAGAAGTGTTGAAACTCGCAAGTTATGTGATATCGCTTCAGTTTGAAAAAATATCAAAGTAGTTATAATTTTGGTAATTTTCATATACTCTTTTTCTTTCTTTTCATTTACTTCATTATTATCCACTTGTAGCGAATTTATTGAAATAAGCCAGTATTGAAAAAAACATTGAGAAAGGTCATTATTTTTGATTAACCAAACTTTATCAACAAATTTAGAGCGGATATGAGAAAGTGCATGTTAATTTTCAACAATAGGAAAAAGATTTGATTGGCGCAATTTCATGCAATCCCATAGCCTACACTAAATGCAAAGAAGGTTTTCTCATGAAAGGAGATGTTAATTCATATATCCATTATTGTCCATAAACGTCACCACAAAGTTGTTTGCCGCTCGTCAAAAGAGATTATGGATATGTTTACACTTTTCAAAATTGTGTCCAAATTTAAATCAAAACAAAGGGTTAAAGCGTGAGGCCCTTGGTGCTGAACATCATTGTTTACGAAGGAGCTTTGCATACTACTTAGTTTGTAACACCATAAGAGTGAAAGAATGCATAGTTGATTTGCAAAAAGATTTGCGATGACTATGCAAGATATTGAGGAAGTGTTTCTATCTTTCTGAACAATTTCGATATGAATTTGTTGACCCTAGTGGAATGAAGAAGTTGACTTGCTCCGGTACGATATCGTAACAGAAAGTGCTTATGGCACAACACCTTCGCTAAACACATGATCCATCAAAGTTATTCTGGAATGATGTCAAAGCTGATCTATTGTAAAATCTTTAATCTAGCAACTTCTCAATGTGAAGAAAGTGTGGATGAAAGAAGCTCCTCAGTTTCAACAATCAAAAATTAATTTCTAATGCGAAATGAACACCATTCGTACGAGTTTTCTCAGTTCATTAGGAATAAATTCGTATAAATACAATGTTTTGTTAGACAATGGAGAGATGATGAGAGAACAGTGTTGCCAAGTAAGCTCCGTTAGTGCATTGTTTTCAAGCGAATAGTGACTGAATGAAATAAAAATGAAGAAAGTGATATCTATGACCAAACAGAATACTTCCTATTTATCCGCTTTTAGCGGTGGTATGATGCTATAAATATGCCAACGATATAGAGTGACGTCAGGCGGGATTCCAATCCACATTTCAGCCTTTGCGAGAGAGTGTAATTAACCATTTGCAATACCGACGTTTGTTTTGATACCACACTTTCTACGCTGCAACGCATCTATCTATCAGCAACCAACCGTCAACGGCACTTGCCTAATCAATTGCACTAAGAAAGCAATAGCTGTCAGCATACTCCTTTTCTCGCGTAAACTCAGGCTGATAGCATCATATCATGTACTGAATAAAACCGCAAACTAAACTACCTAGAAGCAACTAAAAAGGATATAAAGCATAAAGTGGCCGGTGTTGATCAGTCTTTTGGGAATGCAACAGGTGTTCGACTTTATTGACGATCGCGGACGTGATTGATCGCCTATCTGAATTATAGGTAACGACTGGGTTTGTCGACGTTTCAGATCGCCTACTATACCCCAGGCAAGTTTGATACCAATCTTTGCGATCCCTCATGACAGCTATGGAGCTCAGTGAGTTTGAAGAAGTGATAGACTCAATGACAATGTGCCTGCCGCTGTGCACTTCCAACTATTTCGTGTCACGCAAAATCGAATAGGAGTTTTCCAAAACCCTAAATAATCTTGAATCAACCTGTTCCAGAAATCTGCATTAACCACCTGTAGTTCTATCGATTGTCGAGTAACTTGAGCGAGCACCCATTATTACCACAAGTAGCTCAGTGAATTCTAATCGCTGTTTGTTTTTGAGCGTCACTAAACGAATCAGACTATCAGGCCGGCGATCTGTTGTAAGTTTGCATCACGCGGAATCCAGCCGATAACGGCTCTCGTCCATCAGTTTTCGTTTAGACCCATTAAGCTTTCGGCCCACATTATAGTCGATAGCTTGGTGTGCAGAACGGGGTCATTAATTATCGATTGCTGAAGTAGTTTGACTTAGATTAACTCAACTGAGAGATAAGGTACTCAGTATCGAAATTTGATAGCGATCTTAAGTGATCTACATTCTGCCTACGTAGCGGTCAGGGTTCTGATTCATTTATTAAGGCAAAGATAGCCACTGAAGCAAAAAACGTGGGGAACGTAGTCGAGTGTTTGTTATTCTCTCTGCTGCACGCCAATGTTTTTGAACGCTCCTCAAGTAGTTCATTCGCTCCAGCTGAGCTCTAGTCTGATCTAGAATGCATAGCTAAAGCACTTGAAGCTACTCATTGTAATGAACGTGAACGGGAATTAAAAACGAATTCTTCACCTATAGGTATCGTTTTCGCAAGATTTAGTCCGAGATCAATCTCTTCACAAATGTTGCCGAAATCACTTTACATTCATTCTGCTTCGATGATGCTTGGTGTTATAAGATCGTTCTATAAAGCTAAACAGAGTGTTCTAGAAAAAAGTGCAGAATAAGTATTTCTCCCCTAACCGCACCCATTTTGAACCTTTCAGAAAAAACGCGTATTTTGCTTTTTCTGAAAGCTTGGTAGGTGTTCGATAGAGGAATCTCGAGAATTTCAAAACTGTTCTTGGTTTTTTCCGAAAAGAAGTTTTTTTTTTGCGCTATAGCGGTGAAAATAAATTTATGTTTCACTCTCGAGCATTTTTCGCTGGGAACACCACCCACGATCAACAAAATCCTCATACACAACAATTTTATAATTAGATAATAAAATTCCTTAACAAAATCAAACCAGCAGTAACCAATGTCCTCCTGTGTACCAATTATCTTACAGGGGTGGGGGCATTTATAGCCTTAGGTAGCCACCTACTAAATGGAAATTGTGCCCTTTTTGTAAAAGAAGATAACAATAAACAGCTTTTCTTTAAGGCATTCAATAACCATTTAATAGCACAAATCTTGGAGATTTTAATGACATACTTGACTTGTGAAAAATATTTTTATACATTGTTGCAGCCAAAGGAAGATTGGGTTTCACACTCAGTGTTCATTTCTTATTCCCTAAGGTGTTGGCAATCTCGATTTTCATATATCAATTGATTATGCCGAGGTTTATAGAAAGTCGAACTTTTGAATAGAAGATTGAACGCTGTGCGGGAAATGCACTTTTTTCAGCACTAAAGCGCAACAAAAAATATTTGAGAAACCTAACATCGTCGAGATTTGAGTTATCGAATGATTGCCACAAGTTTAAGGGAAAAGCTTTGTTCAGTGTAAAATGTTTGAGTGTGAGACATAATTTATCTTTTTCGTTGCACCGTAGTCAGCAGGCCATCTTGAAGATAAAATAGCATATTGAAATTCTCCAGATTTAAGCTACCGAATGCCTACTAAAACTCTGCAATAAACACAAACGGCGTACTTCCAGGGTTGAAAGTGGGTGCGAATAGGGGAAAAGTACTTAGAATCATGTGCAACGCGACGTTCATCTAACCTCGACATGGATAATCACTGCCTATTTTTTTATTAATCAGCTGACACAACGTTCCTGTTAAACCTTACTTGGTTTGCGTTCCGACGTTTGCGTCTTCTTTAGGGACGTTTTGATTTTGGTCAATTGCCCACTATCTTCATTTCCACAATCAGTCCTTTGTGGTCTCATCAATTTATATGAATTGGAGCACTACTTGGATGGGTATTTGACGTTCTTAGCAGTTTGAAGTGTTTATCTAGTTACGACTCGATGCTAATACAAAGACCCACATAAAAGGAAGAAATGTTTGTGGGCAATTGCTTGCGATCAATCGGTCCGTTAATTAGTGAGAATAAGAATCTCGTCTTAGCATATCAGTTAAAAAATTAGAAATCAGGTAAAAGTCACTTTATTGGTCCCTAACTAAAGTTGAAAAATAGTCTTCTCGAGTAAAGTTAAGCTCCGATGCTCATAAATGAGTAAAGCTCCAATCTCGTCTTAGCATATCTTATGCATGGTACAACGCTGGAACGAATAAAGTGCAATAAGCATAAAAAGTTCAGAAATGAATTGAACTAAAACATGTACAAAACTCATCAATAGCACGACAGAAGGTAAAATCTTTTCTATTCCGTGTCGATGACCAAGCTAATGAGGAAAAGGAAGAGAAAGCGAGTATATCTTCTTGGACATTTGAAATCAATATGAAGATCAACACGAAGGAGGAACAAGAATGAAGGAGAGCAGCAAGAGCCGCCGCATTCGGGCCTCTCAAAAAAAAAGCCACAGATCAGATAGCGATTTCCAGACTCCTTGCTCACCTATTCAATTCGAGAGCTCTCCTAAGACTCTATTATCCAGCTGAGACATGGGCTAATACTACAACCACGTCAAATACTCTGCGTACCACTCATAAGGCGCTTGGGCGATGTTCTTAAAGTCAGCAGGCACTCACAACGCCTAGCCTTTGTGCAGCTTTGATTTTGGAAAACTATTTCATATTCATGATCCAGAAATACACACATCAACAGCGAAACATAGGTGGACAAGTTTTTTTTTTTAATAAGAAGAACAGATGACAAATGGATGAAAAGAACAGTATAGTGGACTATGGCTCGTGACTAACGACAACCGTTCGCATCCGCAGATGATGACGAACCTGTATTAACGGAATGGGACTCACGTACGCCACTATACTCGAAGCAGGCCACCACCATGGGCAACCATTGCGCGTGATAGAGACGAATGGAAACTATGCTGGGGCGCACGCCACCAGTGAAGACGGGCCGTTTAAGGATCTAAATATTTATCCAAGTATATTTGGCATGAGCCGGTACCGTAGATACAACCACAAACATACCTGTTTTATACAGTGGTTCAAAGTTTATCAAATACTTGCTTTTACCTTCAAAAGGTTTTGGTACCATTTTTCCTACTTTGTATGGGAGTGGATGACCGTGTATGAGATCAAGGCGAAGAGGAGCACGCACTTATGCAGAATACCACTAACCACTGAACTTGATGCGCTCCAGTGAAAAAACTGCAGTGGAAATTCGGCAACACCACGGAATGGTTCAATGGTGAATAATGGATTCTCAAAATAAGTAAAATTACTACTGAATGGTTGAAAACGAACTAAGTTGAATATCATGTATAACATTAGTACAACAATATTTAGTATCTTGGAAGTGGAATAGGGCCCGATAAGAAGCGGAGCTGAACTTGTACTATTTTTTATTGAATGAAAAAATCTTGAGATTTGAAAAAAAACTTCATTTAACTCTCAGTGCAAGATAAAACTATTCAGAAAATAAATCCTATGAAAGTCGTCCTGAAATAATAATAAAATAAAGTTGAATGATGTGAAGTGCTAATTGGTGTGAAGGAGAATAGAATGTAACCTTTACGCGTTAGGTCCTTTATTTCCACAGCTTTTCATGAGGTAATAGACTGCGATTGCCTTTGTTGGGTTAAGTCGTGAGAAAAGGTCATAATCGACGGCTTCTCCACAAGTAAACACATGAGTCAGTTCTCAAGCTAGTTGGTAGTCTTTGGAGTACAAATCGTGGACAGAAGTTTTTTTTCCATTTGAATTAATTTTATTTGAATGGAGAACATAACAAAATTGATTCGATTGCCAGACATTAATAATAAGTGGTTATAAGTTTTGGATCATGAGAGCCTGTAGATGAATTCTATTACAAATCCTAAGCTATTATGACCGACACAACCGGATGAGGAGAATTGTTCTCAATCCACCTGCGTCTCATGACGAAATCCACATGTGGTCTTCGATTTAATCTCTCGCACTGGGCAAACTCCTTACGTGAGCGAAAGCTTGCTAACAGACTTTATTGTAAAATTAAGATACTGACTCCATAAGTCGGTAATCATTACGCAGGCCAAATGTGCATTATTAAATCACGGGCGTTCTGCATTTAAGGCCAGCCTCACACCGCACGCTTACAAAAACTTTCGTTATTCGGGGCAGGAAATTCATATTATACCTTTCTGAGACTAGCTCACTTCTTTCAATCGTTGGAGCACTCTGTACCAATGTCTAGAGACTCTTCATGGATTCGACTCGATTTTCCAGGACTAGCATTTAACGCAATTTACTTAGAAAGAAAATCCCCGAGCAGTAGCTGACGTAATACTTGGAAAGTTCGAAGTCAGTAGATGCGGGGAAATGAATTGTATGCAACAAGTGCGAAAATTTACAAAGCAGGTGTGACGATGATTCGCGTAAAACATAACAAAAAATAAAGATTTGAGCGTTTTGCACGATAAATCATAATGTACGATGTTTTGAAATAGCTATATATGAATCACTTGTGAACTGTGGAAATAAAACTGACACACAAAGTTATCCAAAAGTGTTTTAAAATCCAACCTGCATTGAACCTCGATAAGGATAATCATTAATGAGAAAGAGGTTTCCGTCCCAGCCTCACGTCATCTCGACAGCCTAGATACTTGTTAGAATATTATTTAATGGAAAACTGAAATTGAAAGAATACTTCGTGTCTGCAGGCTTTTTGTTTGCGCTTATTAGAGAATTTTCAATCAGAAGAATCGCTATAAAATCCGATTTATTAATCATTCCCGAAGTGCGGATCTCAAATTGAGCTACTTCAATAGTTAAAGTATAAATAAAGAGCAATACTCAGAAAACGAAGGATAATGTTTCACCTATTCGTGAGTATGAGCAATTTGTACAATAATGATTTTTCTCAATAAAATTTTGACAATAAGTCGATAACACTTCAATACTTCTTTGCGCTCATGAACCCTCGTATCACTAAGGAATTGGTAGTCTTAGAAATAAGCGCGAAATAGGAGCCCGTGTTAATCTACATGTTGAGAAAAACATGTCAATAACATCTAACACAAAAAAAAACAATGAGAAAGCCTCTCAACAATGGCCAACAAATGATAAAGAAAACACTAATAAAATAACGACTTAGCACAACATGTAACGATTTCGTAGTTTTCTCCAAAACAGTTTTGTAGTTTTTATCAAATGAAAGTACAAAAATGATTTTTCGTATATGATGACTGTATATATAGATGTCCAGAATTCCGAAAGCCATGTCGGAATTTTACCCATGCAATTTGCCAGAATTATGGAATATACCTGGCATTTTCATAAATGACGAATCAGAAACTGATCATTTATCGCTAATCAATTGGTTAAGAATACACCATTCATTGAACTACATTCGTACTATTGTAGAGGTGATTAAGCACATGTCATCTTGTCGGTCCTCATCGATGTTATAATTTACCGTTTTATACTACAAGGTAAGCTTTGTATCAGCTGATGAGTGAAACAGACTTCGTTGGCCTGGAGAAATGATCGGAATAAAAAACTCGTACATGGAAAGGAAGTTTTAAAATAGATGGCGAACCTTGCCGAGACGTAGGCCACCACGACTGTTGTAATATTCACGCTACATTATTAAGTGTATTGTTATATGCTTCGCTGATATTCAATAAATAATATCAATGACACCCCGAGCGGCTAAACAGAAGAAGATACTGATTTATTCAACCTATGCCGACGTCAATAGATAGTCGGTTCTGGGATCTGGGATGGGATTACATACCACACTGTCGATTTCTTTCACAAGAATAGATGAACAGCAACTTTATAAATGTTCAAAAGGAGTTCTAGCAAATTTCCATTTGACAGTAAATTGCGATCGGCTAAAATTTTCGTTTCCTAGAGTTCTGAGGTAGTCATAGGAAGGTTTTTCTCACGCCGTCACCACAATTAGTTCTGATTAATGGGTATTAGGTGGCCTTTGTCTTCTCACAGCAAGCCAATGGTTCATTGTGTTCTTTCAGCTAACAAAAAAAAAAATTTCCAATTTTCCTCAAGATAAGAAATCACGCTGAGAGATAATATGCACTCTATATGTTGATGCTGGATGCTCACATACAACTCTCAGCAACAACAATGTCGTTCAAAACAAGCCTAAAATGCTCTTAGAGATTGAAAATTATTGATATCTGACATTCAAAGGTTATAAATAATCGTGACTATTACATCGCCTTTGTCAGAAAGGTGCGATAGTGCTTGAGGAGCTGCAGCCAAAGTCGAGGAAGCCTTTAATTCACAAGTAATGAAACTTACATCGGATCTCAGAAAGCTTGCAACTGTTTTAGGACCTGAGCATCCAAGGGTGGTTATTTTTTGGTTAGTATCAAATCGTGTTAATTAGCATTTAGGATGTCAATGAGAACAGTGGTTCGGTTTCTTGAATAATAGGTTGTAGGAAAATCTGTATCATATTGTCTAAGAAATTGATTTTCACAAATGTGTTTTATGCAAATTTTAGCTCATTAGACGTTTTCTTGCGCATAGAGCACTAATCATTTGTCTACACAACATTCAAAATGGAACTGTTTGAGAAGATCATCCGGCTGCTGCTTCACTTCCACTACAAATTGTGTGTCAACGCTTTTAAGGTTTATCGACAAATCTGCAAGACGTATGGTGACGAAATTTGAGATGCTCGCACAGCTTAGCCTTGGTTCAAGACATTCTATGAAGAAGGATTCCGTTTTATCGGCAACGCAAGAGAGCGACGCCCACGAGAAGTCGTTTGCCAAGTAGTCGCCAATCAAACTGAGGAAGGTCCATCGATGAGTTGCCGAATGTCAGCCGACGAATTTGAGCTGCCGGATATGTGGCTGAATTGTATTCGACAGGTCGACCTTTCTTCAGTATACGGCATCACGTTATAACGGAAATCTAAGATAGCATCAGATACGGTGCGATGGTTTATGAGAATGCACTATCCAGATTCAAATGGCATTCGGGGCTCCAACGGTTGCTAGTGGCAGCGCAGCCAACGCGACGCGGCCACGGACGTCATCTGTTCCACATCTACACGAACCGTTGAGTAAGTATACTGTGCTTTTCAGTTATCGTTCGTTGTATTGCGTGTTATCGTCTTTATCGATATTACCATTCGTCGTTTCATGATTCTGATGTATAGATAAAGGCTTATTTACCCAAGGTTGTGGTTTGGACAGCGTCCGAAAGCCCTGCCTAGTCCCCACGACAGTTGTCTTGATGTGGAAGGAGACTACTCCGACAAAAACGTTTGCGTCAGCAGGGATTCAAACCCAGACCTCACTCTTTCCGTCTGCCCGTATGTCTGTCAACACAAGTGGGTTCAATGCCGATAGCGGCTGCCCCGCCAGCCCGTCGGCGGTTGGCTGTTGGCAGACAACGCGTTATAGCGTAGATATTTCCCGCCTGAGGCCGCGTTTTTGCTCACCACTCAATTCTCTTAGTTATATAGAAAACATCTTAACAATGCGAAATGCATTAAAACTATTAATTCCGAGTAAATAAGAGTGCTGTGCAAAACGAGCGTCGGTAGTGCAAACGGTTAGCATACGCTCCCGGAAAGTGTGAGATTTGGTTTTGAATCCCGGCTGACGCAAACGTTTTCTGCACAGCACTCCACATATTGGGTATACTATATCATCATACCACTGCAAGTGGCAGTCAAATAAAAAGAATTTAGACTACTCCGACAGTTGAGTTGTCTTCTGTGAGAGATCAATTGGTGTACAAGCAAATTAATTCTAGGCAATTTGAAAATGCGACGACACCTTCTCTACAACTATTAGCTGTTAAAGTGATACCCAAACCGCTGGATCGCTTTCGATCTCCATGAATGATGGCTGCTAGACAAGCAAATGGGTGACTTAGTACAGGCGCTTACATTCTTCGAAGGGAGTTGTCGTCTATGTTCTAGAGTATTTTGGCCGTCCAAGTGTTCAACCCTCTCGGAACTGCAATAGAAATCGCTGTGCGCAGAGCGAATCGCAAAGCTACGCGCGAAGTTGATTACTTATATAGGGTTTTTTTCTCTGAGTCTTAAGAAAAAAATTTGGTTTCTCGTTTTAGCAAAGGTCTACATGACATCTCACGGACTATGAAAAACAACAAAACGCTACATAAGCAATCTGTCCTGCTTTGGAAATTAGAATGCTTGACTGAGTATGCTGCACATCAATTTGACTCTGTCAGGCGAAGAAGGCGAGAAACCGAAGCTTCAGCCATCACCACTACGTGTATTGTACTGTTTATTTGTACTGAATAAATCGTCAACTTAGCAGCTTTGTACTTGCTGAATAAGAATATTACTGAATTTTTCATATTATTTTGATACATCACGGCTTGCTCTAAACGCTCATATACTTTTGGAGCCTACTAGTTTTATATGTGTGCAGGAAAATGTTAGTTTACCGTGCAATAATACAGTATTTCCCATTTAATCAATTTTAATAAGTTGTACAACAGACATTACGATACAAATCTCCATGTTTTGCTATTGTCCATCAGATACAAATCTCAGAAGTTACCATAGCGACTGAAAATTAGAAGTCAATGAATAGTCGGTCAAAAATGATGATGCATATTGCATGTTATACCAGCCCCTCCATATTATCAATAATTTTATACATTTTTTGTCGTTATACTCTTTGCGACTCAACATACCCATTTATTTGCCGTATTCCACGATTCCAACCGCTCAAAATAAAATCAGTGTGATCACATGCAGAGAGTTGCAGCCGTACACCCGTAAACCACAGACCTCGCCCACAAAGCTGCTTCCCACGAGTGTCCTCCTCCACGTTCACCGATGAATAGATAGACTTTGTTGATTCACACGAATTATCATAGTTTATAAGTGCGATGATGAGTAGAATACTCTTGCACACGGAAGAACTTTGTGCGAAAAGCCACAGGGGTTTCTAGGAAAGTTAATAAGTATTACATATTACTAGTATGTTCATCGTTTCTACCTGAAATTCATTCTCTGTAGATGTGTCTTTTCAAAGTGGTGAATTAAGGAAGCTTGAAATCAATTTGACCTCCCTGAGCTCCGAAGAAGAGAAAATGTTCCAAACTCCAACTAATATTTTACTACATTGTGCTCAATCACATCAAAAGACGATGAAGAGGTTGTCGGCGACTGCTTAAACAACGTATCGTCGTCCAAACTCATTCCCTACTCTTTGATGACAATGGGAGGTGTTCAAGAAAACCTAAGATTCAAATGCAAAAACTTGTGGTCTTTCACGAACTGTGCATGTCCGATATTTGGGAGTTGATTGAAAAACACACATATCTATGGCTAGGAGACGAATTATGAGTGGGAAAAGACGAAAAGACGGTCTAACTTTCACAAGACAGGCGAGAAGACTGCGCAATAATAGTTGGAGAAATTTTCTTTTCAAGGGGTGTCGCTTTCCCATTGGAAAGTACGGGTTGGTAGAACGCGTGAGCGCTTCCCATGTTATGAATAGCTACAAAATTTTCTTGGCAACATGTTGTTATTTTGTGGCGATGAAGTTTTTCGACCATTCAAACTTCTTTGAATAATTTACAACGAACTCTCTTCCACCGTCCACCCCTGTGAAGTTCAAATAGCGTACTGACTATCACGGAAGCTAGCTTTATTACTCGTTGGTGCTGTACACTACGAACTACAGAAACTACACTACAGAAACCAAGCTTAGTCTCAAAATCTCAATTTGTACAGCTATTGCATGACTACTAATAGTCTAATGAAAGAGTAGGAAGTTTTAGTTGTTGATTGTATGAAGTACAAATATCAATTAAAGAAGGGTAAATTATTGATCAGTGTTGATGTATGTGCAAAGAAAATCCATTTTTAACTAATTTTGATTGTATGAGTTCTTGGTTATCGAATATTTTGAAGAGAAAATGTACAACACCGGCGGAAAATTTCAAAAAGTGGGTGAAAAAATGCACTTTTGCTGACGAAGTACTTCACAAAACTATCTTAGCTAGATGTAAATATCCTTCGTATAAACTTCTTCTAAAAGTCATGCATTGTGGGAAATGTTTCCGAATTGCACGCTTACAAGATCGTCGAAAGAGATGTAAAAAAATAAGCGAGAATTCGTTATTATTCCGAGGACGAAGCTTTCGTAATGAAACGTAGGCGTTTTAAGGCTAACTGGGTGTTCTTTTTACTAGAAAATGCGCTTTCATAGGTCCCTTCAATAATACCCTATCTTTCCATAGCAATAAAGTTCTGATGGATTTCATTATTTAACTGCCAGCAAAGCCCGCTGTGATGTTTAAATATCAAGCTAATTACTCCGAAAGCAAAAACGCCTTGTTTTCGTTAGTGGAACATGATGTAAAAGTCTTTTCATAAGACAAGCTTACTAAAAGAGTCACCACTTCTCAAGCTATTAAAGGAATACAAAACCATTGATAAAATAATAAAAGAAAATGTTCAACAACAGTTGGAAATTTTTTGTGAGAATGTGTTTTTTTTCCTCATAAAAGAAGAATTCATTTGATAATTGATCGTTTTTTTCTACTAAGGAGCCTTTATAAAAAATGTGTTTGTAATATTCGTTTTTCTTACAGGTATAATGCGTCTATAACACAAAAATATTACTTTGCACATTTGAATAATGAGGAGCAAATGGAAAACCGGTCTCGTTCGCTGGAGAGGAAATTTTAATTGCAGTTTTAGTAATTATTCCTAAGCTGTAACTCGACACTACAAAACCACTTTTGCGGTTTTTCAAAACACCTTCTTATAACGCTTTAGCATCCAGATCAAAAATTTGCTTCACACTCGCTTTGCGCCTTTGCGCCTTCATTCTTACCAAGTGTATAAATCGCTGGAAACCGAAAAGCATATCAATATTTAGAGGAATTTTTGTGCCATCTTAATCGATCGTTTTATATAAAGTTTCTTTCAAAGCGGAGGAATAATTCTCAGCTGGACAGCAATGTAATGATCGTCTTGCCTCACTCCGCCCCTGCCACGGCTCTCGCCTTGTGTAATATCCGGTAATCAACGTTACCAAACACGCAAAACTCACTTTTTTTTTCCTGCTTAACCGTATCTCCAGGAAAATGAGCATATCGCCAGAATCAGGGAACATTACGCTATCACAAGATTACTAATATTCTAAAGAAAGAGCTCTGCCGGGCCTGGGTTTAAGCAGAAATCGCAAGACCAGAGAAGATCGAAAGATCAAACGCTTTTTGGAAAACAAACCATTTTTGAGTTTTTTGAGTCCTGTGCTATAGTTTGAGTACTAGCACTGTATGGAAGAAATCTAGTTTACCGAGATATAAGCGAGATAAGAGAAAAGAACACGTGGGTCTACAAAACATGTCTTTATCTTGAATGTTACAGCGTTACAAAGGGATGCTTCGGAAAACAGCGATGTGGGGCTGTAGCCTTGAGTCTCAGCTTTAAAATGGTTACTAACACTCCTTTGAAAAAATGCCCTCCAGCAAATGAGATCGCTTTTTGATTTGTCCGCTCATGGTTGAATTGTACCCTTTACATACAGGTACCAGTAAGCTTTGGAAAGTCAAGTAATCGGTTAGTTGCGTCGGGTGTGAAACCCAAGGTTATTTCCCTCTTACGACACTCTAAAAACCTTTTTAAGACCAAAATCATCACCAGAAATGTCGAGACTTGCGCTATCGAATGATAAATCAAATTTAGCGGAAACCATCTGCAGACCTCAGCCAAGCACTCAAGGCAAACCGAGTGCGAAAAATAATTCCATATTCGCTGCTAGGACGTGGCTAAAAAGGCTATTCAGAAACTTAACATATTACTGGAATCGCCAAATATAGGCTCTTGAATAATTATTAAAAGTCCCGAACAAATTTTCTGTCCAACGAGAAGAGCCCCCAAACATTCATGTACCAGCGCAGGTACAACGCTGCTTCGAACGAGTAAAGATAGTACTAATACCGAAGGCTGACAATTCATTGGCCTCGATCAAATGATTCATTATTTTTTCCGAGAGTAGACATGAATTTGAGGAAGTTTGAAATAAAGGTGAATGAAATAAAACTTCATCATAAAACGTGCTGAACGTTCGACTTTTCTTTTTCAGAATTTGAAGGATTCAAACCGAGATGCATTTAATTCAAGTCGAAAACTTCATAACTATAGCAAATAAAACTAATATATCAAGTCTGAGTCCTATATGAACAGTCTGCTAGAAACACGCACCGTTCTGTTGTTTTACGACTCTCAATTTGCTATTTGCACTTTTCCATGAGCAAAGAGTGTGTCTGACTTAGATCAAGCACAAATTCAGTTTGAGATATGGCAAGAGAACATGCGTGGTAACACGTGGTAACAAAGCACTCATCTTGTGTTATTTTGATTTTTTTTCATTAATCTAAGAGACTCTGAGAGTTTTCTGCGCTTAAGCTCCACGAAGGAAAGGGAGGAAGGGTCGTAGTTGAGTGGTCGTGATACTCGTTGGTGTTGCGGTAAGGGGTCGATTTCCAGTAGTCAATAAAAAATGCCACAGCCCGGCTATCATCGAAATTGCAAGAAGACGTGCTCAGTGTTCTACGACGTTCAAGAAGAAGACGAAAAACGAAGTGAATGCCAGAGTTGTGGGATCTGTACAGTGAAAGAATCTGCGAGACGCATCAAATGAAGTGATAAAGTGACGAAGAAATTATGTGCTGTGAGAGGTTGAGAACTCCTACTTCTCAACCTTCTTCGTCATGTATCTATACCATGTGTGCACCTGATGGGATGTTCAGCTTGATTTGATTCAGATTTACCGATTAGGTTTTCTTTGAACAAACATAGAGTGATTGCTCCGTTTCGTCAATCTGTTCGTTCTCGAACGCTTTACAAGAGAGGATTTTTATGTTACAAAAGGCCTGTTGTTCAAAAAAATAGTACCTGACGTTTGGGAGAACCATCACGATGCTGGAAGGTAATGTCAAATAGCAGTTATCAAATGGTTGTCGGCTATTACACAGTCCACCGTATAGTTTACATTTTTTCTTGATGCCTTCTCATTCTTGACGGGTTATTCTGAGAAGTATTTCGTGTGCCGTTGAGAAGTTATCTTGAGAAATTGATAAAGGAAAAGTGGTCGTAAAAAAGAAAATATTACTAAAGGACTTAACATAAAAGAACCAAATATCATCATGAAATATCGGGCGACTAAGAAATTATGGGCAATGATATGAGGCTGTTATTTTATTTTCCATCTCATTTCTAAGAAAAGGTTTAAACGTTTCACAGAAATAAAATGCCATGCTAATAAATGTAAATCCGCAGTTCTTAAAATGCTTTCCTATTAATAAAAAATCCTTCTCTTGAAGAAACATGGAGATTTATTTGTGACCTAAACTGCTTTATGTCGTGCGTTTTTTGTTCAATCGATTGAGCTGTTGACAAAGTGCTTGGAGTCTTGAGTGAGGGTCAATGAACAAAGGCCGAATGTGTTTAGATCAGGTTTATTACCATGAAAATCAAATCCAAATGCAAAATTTGGTCATCTGCTTTCATTGTGTTCCCCGTATCGACAGCCAACCTCTCCGTTGTGGTAAAGGGATGTTCGTGTATATAATTACTTCAGTCCACAACAGAGGGCTCGGCTCTATCCCCCCTATAATCGCCGAAAAAGCGGATGTTCCTCATACTTCTATTCCAAAGCTTTATAGACTTTTGTATAGTTTGTGTAATCGATTCTAAGAACGAATTTTTGGTTCTACATGATGCTTTGAGTGGAAATGCCCTCATCCCTCATCCTTCCACGGTCAATAAACACTGTTATAAGACTTGTATGAGAGATCGAAAACGACGGCCGGATAATTCGCTTAGAACGTTCAAATCACTGTTTAAACAATTTGTCATTCCTCTTTTTTTAAATTTTAGTTATGTATATCGAATATATATCACATAAGAGTCCTGCTCGATTACTCGAAGGAGAAGTGGCGCGTCTCCAGGTGGTGAATAGGGGAATTAAAAGCGAAAGCAAATACATCTTTTTGTATACAAGTAGACTAAGTAGACGGGTTTTCAGTTTTCTTAACAACGCTTTGGCGTACCTACTTTTACGAGTCGAGTTGACTCAGAGATTGAAATTTAGAGGCTGAGAAGTATATGGAGGACGGTCAAAGTCGTCCTCGATAATCAAACACCTTCTGCTTTTTTCGAGAGATTGGATGCTATTCGTGAGTACCAGCTAATGTACCCAGCTTCTACACTCAAAGCTCAAGAAAGTGTAGATTGGGCTTACAAGCTTAGTGCAATAAATAAAATGGGCCTCATTCTCTTCACATCGAAAGGGCCCCGGTACTGCAGCGTTGGAGAGCACGAAAAGGCTTCTAATTTGGTCTACACTAAACTGACTAAATCGCAACGGACTAAAGCTAGATCCTTACCTATAATACATGTACACTTGCACATGAATTCTCTATGAGACGTAACAGTGCACGCACAAACGATAAGGCACGGCGTCGTCGATATGGCTGACACGAGAAAACGCCACCCATTTCACGCTGCTTAGGGTACACGAAGAAAAAATGTTTTTCGAAACATGCGATAATAAAGTTGTCGACGACGCTAATATTTCCGTGAAATGAGATTGGCTACCAATATAAATTCATTCAAACACCTAACAACCCATTTCCGGACCACTTCGTTTAAAATGACGTGGATCAATGCTGATGTTGACTAGCATTGTTGGTTGCGCATCAACATGAAGATATGGCGAAGACAAAGTCAAAACGTTCCACATGGATTCGGAAAATTTTTCAGAAATGGCCATATATTCTTCACCAACAGCATTGGAAATGTTGAGGAGAAACTGAAGTCGGAAGAACAGAACTCCATTTTGATACCCAGTGATTGAAAACGAGCAGGATGTGGAGCTATCTAAGTTTATTATGACGTTTGTTACGCTACTGGCTTATGTTCGTTTCGGTAACTTCGCTCGCCTCGTGAGAGCCGGACGCACCACTAGCCACCCTACATAACAGGCAAGTTGAAGCGCAGTATATCAAAACCTGACAGCATAGAATGTTTTTTTTGCAGGTTCAGAATTCGAGGTTGTTTTCAAAAGCAGATGAATAAACGACAATTTTTATTATGACGATTGAAAGATTCTACTGCTGCTTGCAACTCTAAAAGCCCACCCTCAGAGGTGAACGTGAAGGTCTGCCAACGGAGAGAACCGTAACGAAATATGCCCCATCTCAGTAAAGCGAAGGTTCTATCAACTTGATGAAGTAGAGTAAGCTCTATATTCAAAGAACTCATTCCCAAAACTATTCAACCGCAATTATTCTAATTATACTCAGCTGCTAGAAAATAACATCATTAGCAATCTTAAAGAAGAGTATGATTGGCTCATCGAACCTTTTTATCTTAGCTCTAATGAACGATTCCAAGAGTCACAAAGGAACATTTGTTTTCGGAAGCACTAAAGCTGATGTGCTAACGTGAAATTGCACAAGCCACAGGCGATCGAAATCTTGTGTATGAACATGTACGACGCTGCAAAGCATCGATAGAAAAGGATCTCAGAGATGGAAGAGCACCAGTGATGGACGAACCTGCAAAGGTTGAGGGCATTCTTAAAGTCCTCCGCAGTTTCGCCAATTACTAAACCAAAATGATTTCACTACGATAACCTGGCGAAATGATTGGAGCTTTCAAAAAGATAGTGAAAAATCATCTACTACTGCCGCACTGAAAGGTTGAGTTCTTGTTCCACTGAATTTACTTCTAGATTTCGGCATGCTAATCCTTTGATGAAGAACCGCGCAAGATCTGGTCCAGACAGGATAAGGATTGCCAACAATTCCAATAAACACGCTGCTCGGGCTCTTCGCACGCTAGCTGTCACAAATCAAGGTTTCTAGTCAACGGAAAACCAGTAGCACCGTGTTATTGTTCGAAAAGGAAGACCTTCGTTCCACCGCTTCCATCAACTGATTTGCTCTATCTTCCTTGTCTATAAATTCCTCATATTAGTCATTTATTAAGACTACACTGTACGAGCGACATTCATGAGAACAAGGAGAGTCTAAGAAAGAATTCAGCGCTATAGAGCGTATTTGTATGATAACAAGCTCACTGAAGTTTCACGAGTGTACTAGAGACCATTGTGTCTCACTTTCATCGATTTGAAGTTAAGTAAACTTTCGATTTATTTGAAACAGAAGCAGTCATAGAAACTCTGAACGCTTTGGTGCGACTACTCAATACTAGTGATTCTTTAAACGTTGTTTAGAATTTTACGACCATAAATCACCATTATGTAATGACACTGCTATCAACGCAAAAGCAGGAGCTGTAAAAGGCGTTTCAACTTCGCCAAAAGCATTCACTATCATACTCAAAAAAGTCATAGAAAGATCATATTGGAACAGCATGGAAGTTGAACTCGACAATTCGAAAATTGACAGGTTGACAATTGCATCATCTTTTCCTTGCTGATGACACTGGTCTTAAAACACCGAGCATCAGCCAAGCGAAAAATGTTAACAAATTCCAACAAAGCTTATAAAAATATCGGTATCCGACTGAATCTCACGAAAGCCATACTTATAAGAAACATCTCGGTTGTGAATACCCATTCACTTTTTAAGAAGTTAGTATTTTGGAATGCTCTACTTACGTCTGCTAGGTGAGAATAGCACTTGATAAACTACATACCTCCAGAGTTGAGCAAGAGAAAGCGAGTACTTGTGTAGCCTTTAAGAGCATCAGGATGTTGAGAAGAAAACATAGAGCGTCACATAACGTTCCCATTTTTCTAATTCTGCGATTATACCGATTATACCTGGCTTGAAATTTACATCAGAAACGGGGTCGATACGTAATAAGATAAACCTCGTATCTCGCAGTTGAGAAAATGAGTTCGAAGCTTTAAATTGTGTCAATTATCAAGTTTCTGGACGACGATCTGCACGTCAAGTTGCCGCGGATAAGATCCGAAAATGTGATGAGTTTTGATGAAAACCATGGATAAGTCACTGACTGGATCACTCGAGATCTCAAACACACAACGGGTACACCACCAACTTCATGGTGCAATTTCTTCACGAAAAACCTTGACAAGAGATATAAGGCTCAACGAAGTTCGTACAAACAAAGACTATTCAGCTGCTTTCGCACGAGTTAGAAAATGTGAAAGCTTAGTTAGTGCTCACTTTTGTTGCTCGACGATCAACGAGACGAGTGGTGAAAGGTCATAAGGTGACGCATTTAATCGCTTCTAGCATGCTTAACACAGAAATTGAACAACAACCGCTTACATTATTGATTATTTTTAGGAGACAAGTACACGTCTTGCACTATAAGACCTTGACAATATAAAAATGAGAGATGAGTAAGTACGTTTGCGATGGCTTGCGCTGTTTGAATAATTATAAAGTTAAGGCTTTCTATCCTCTGGGGCAAGTCCGCCACTAATTTGTCAACTCAAAATGAATGGCGGAGTGGGATTATTCGAGAAGGGGATGAGAACTCATGTGCACAGCATTGCAACCATTACAGTAATCGCCCTATTTTTTATGGGTGATTATTTATAAACAAGGTCATAACTTTGTCCAAAATTTTTACACTGTTAACGATTTATAAAATCGGCTTCTTTGTTAACGTCAGTTAAGTTCGAGGCTATTTTGTTTTTTATACAAACTAAGGAAAGGAACTGGCAAAGGAGGATGTACGCATTCTACGATTGAGCAACCGGGTGAGTTATATAGTCGATTTTGCCTTGAGGCACGCTACTACTCGACGCTGCCTTGGGACACGTGTAACTCCTATGAAGTGAGTACTCTGTCTCTATTATTTCTTGTTAACCTGGGTCTTGTAAAACATCCGGTAAGAATCTGAAGATATGCATGAATGTTGATGAATGCATTTAGTTTCTGTGCTTCACTTCCATTCTCTTAAATTGTTTGAAGGGAACGGGTGCCTGATTATTCGTTACAAATAAGCCTTCACTAATTATTGTTGGCAGAAGTTTGCGTGAAACGCTGCGATGTGCTTTGACTCCTGGACTTTCATTATATGAAAGATCTAAAGTCAATTAATCGCGAAAATTACTAAAGACGAATACTCGTGAAGTGCGAAGAGATCTAAAACTTGCGGCCATAGTCACTCACGGCAGAGCACTTTTGAGTCCAATATAAGGCAGTATGATACCTTCCAGAAGGCAGACATAGAATGGTAGTGCAGTTGAACGAATGGAGCACTGATATTACCGCATTTTTGGTTACTAAGCTCAGATAGCGCCGTAATTATGATGCTGGCACTAATTCTAAGATCAAATTTCTTCCTACATCTTACAAAGGATCGTACTCGCTTTTAGCTGTGAATCAGTGCTATAAGCAATCATCGTCAAATCTACAGTCTGACAGCATTAATAAATAACAGGTCAGAGTGGTACACTTAGGGCAATTGAAAATTCCTTTGAAACTCTGGAAAAGAGTGACTTGAAACATACTACCATCGTATGGAGCCACCAAGACTACATCGAGGGTTAAAGTTGCCGCTCTCAGATTAAGTTTTTGCCAGTACACCAAATTTTTCCCGTATATGTTCATTCTTTGCCGTTATTCAGCGTTAGACTGTGGAATTTTTTTCAGTATGAAAAAAGAGTGATGATAAGATCTCTATTCAAATAAACAGAGATAAATCCTTTTTATAAATTTTGGCTTTTGTTGTCTGATGGGAATATTAGACATATTTCCGTTGTGAGCACAGATTTTCAACCATTTGTGGGGAGCCCGTTTCCTGCTATTTTCAGATTTAGCAGTCATTCGATAGCCTGAATCTTGATAACTTGAATTGTATACTTCGTACTGAAATGACCTTTCCAATGCGCTGTAGCAGCAAATCAAAATGAAGCTTCTTTGCGCATTTTGGTGCATTTTTCGCTGGACAAGGTTCTTTCCCTAGGCATTCAGTAATCATTTGATATTTTGAATCTCGACGATTTTGCTAGTGCCCCGGCTTTTGAGAAGGATTTTGTGTTCATCAGTAGCCAAAAGAAGATGGGTTTCGACTAGGCATACATTTTTTGTCGGGTAGAGAGTGTGAGTAAGTGTGTATCGAACACGCTTCTGACTGATCACGCAGAGCGATTTACATTTGACGCGCGATTTTTATTATTCAATGAAAAGTTTTTTCTCCGCTTCGAAAAATATAGAATGAGACTCTGATAATCCAAAATCATCAAATAAGCTAAACGGTTTTATGTTTTCCATGCATAGGCTTAGGCTGCTTAGACCTCGGAATACTATAGGGTTTACTTGGAAATATAAAATACAAATACAAAAATCTAGGAATCTCGATGAAACGCAGAAAAAGGTTTTGAATAAATGACAGAATACGTGTGGAAACGTGCCGAGGGTAAGCGTAATTTCGTCAAATTACTACAGCGCCATGGAGGGGCATTTTCGAAATGGACTAGTGGGTCAAAATTGTCGACATTTATGCTATCGATTGATGCGTAGAACTCTAAGATAGGTAGACAAGTGTTGCCCCGAAGAATCAATTTGTGTGGCGATAACGGAAAAGTGCCGCATGTATAGAGAAACAATTAGCATAGGTATTTTGCTGGAAGCGGTAACCTCGCTGACACACTCATTCCAAAGATTCCTGCATTAAGCTGGATTTTGCGACTATTTCTAGGCAATAAAAAACCTCTAGATAGCAAAGTGACATCGCATACTAATGAAAACCATAGTCAATGTCTCGATAACGTATATCGATTAACATATAAATACGAAAAAACTGTCCCCACGACACTTAATTATAAAAGAAAAGTAGTAATTATTCTGGGAATCATGAAAATGGCTGCTTTCAACCATGAATGTTAGATGTTCTGAGGTATATGGTAAGAAATAAATAGATTTTTCAAAATCCGCTTATGTTATCATATATTTTTCTGACAAGACCCGATGTAAATCGCTATTAATCTCTACTGAATTACGGCTCCGTGAATAAATTACACAAAAAGTGGAAAAAAAAATCAAATAGAAAAGCTTTGGCTTGGAAAAAGCACTTGCGACAATGAACAAGGATTTAATTAAGCTAACGTTTCTGATACCTTGAAAATACTTGAGCACAACACGATTTGCACTATCATGCTCTAATTTGTAATTTCTTCCATAGATTTGACGCATCTTCTTCATAAACAGCAACGACACGGCATATCGAACATGTTACATATGATACGGAAGTGATATGTACGATAAGATGCAGTATCTATAAATCTTGAAAGCGCTGTAGCACTAAAGACAAAATTATGTTTCACACGCGTTGTGCTTGTAGCGCTTATATCTTACGTATAGAGCCTTTCTCTTAGACTATTATTTGTCATTCGATAGCGGAAATCTTTGAGAATTCTGGGACATGATCACCTTAGAAAAAAGCCTTTTTACAGCGCCGTATCAGAGAAAATAGATTTGTGTTTCACACACGCGTATTTCTCCCAGGACAGTGAGCTCCCCTTGAACTATAATTGTAGCATCCATTCGAACGTAAATTTTATTAACTCGAACGTTGCGTTTGTTTTCGAAAATTCGCTGCAGTGTCGTAGCGAAAAAAAGGTCAAACTTCAAGCACGTCGCGCACTGCATGTCAGGTAGGGTGCATGAGCGGCTGTGGATTAACAGTGCTATCAATAGACCACGCGAGCGCGACTACATATGAAGTGCGCTCCTTTGTCATTGATTTCAGGTTTTTTTTTGCTTTGATAAAAATCGAAGAAAAAATATGTTCCTAATAGTGGGACATTTCTCCTGGACGTTTATATGCTTTTCGTGCTTAGTCATAGACTGCCTGAGATTACGCTTAGCACTAGGTTTATTTGTCAATATGTAATGAATTTGGAAATCGAAAATCTTAGAACGATAGGGCAAAGTTTTGTTCAAAATTTGAACACAAAAAACTTGGAAATCTTTACAAATTGGCGAAAAAAATACGAGATCTACGCTATTGGACGATTATTAATCTTCAAAGGAAGAACATTGCTTTGCGAAGAATAGCGTGATAACGAGTAACGAGTGTGGAACGCAATTTCATTTGGTACTTATATATTGGACGGCGGTAAAGGAAAATTCGAATTCATTTGCTGTGCAAAAAATTTCCATGGAAATGTTAGTAATCATTCGAAAATCTCAAATCTCTGGCTGGAGCCGTACGTAGCCGGTTTTCGAAAAAACTCTTAATAACGCTGTAGCATTCAAATAAAATTGTGTTCCACCCCTCCACCTCCTAGCCTATGAGTGGCCGAGAAGCAAGCTCGCCCGAATACGCGTGGTTCGATTTTATTTCCCCTACTATATTGCAGTGTTACAGCCTATTCAGAAAATAAGCACAGCGCTGGAATCAATGATACTTATGCCATCGATAGATTACTACTTATCTAGTGAAAGAGTTCTGCCCAGCGAGTGTAAAGCACAAATGTTTTCAGATTCCTACAGCGCTTTCAAAGGAGCTTTTGCTGAAAGCAAGCACATTTTCAAGTTCTTCGAGATTTGTGCTATCGAAAGACTGTTAGTGGTCTAGAAAGGAGTTTTGCCCAGCGGAATATGAGCGAGATAAGGAAAAGCTTTTTTTGTTTTTTTGGAGTTCTGTCCCGCTAAATACAAGTGAGATAAGGAAAAAATGCGTGATCTTGTGGAACAAAATTTAATTTTGTATTTTACAATATCATAGAAAGATGTTCTTAAAATCCGGTCGCGTACGGCTCCAACAAGAGAGTTAAGCTTTCGAATGATTACCAACACTCCTATGAAAAATTCTTGTCCTGCGATTGACGTCGAAGATTCATATCATACGTATGAATACTTTTTGTTCCAAATGCTACAATTCCTTTTTAATGAACTAGTACATTTTTAAAATCATCCGAAATTCACGCTATTCACAACAAGAACGCGTTATGGAACGCCACAACCAGGCTATCCTCGAGATTTCAAGAAGGCATGCTCGATCAGTATTCTACCTTATTCAGGAAGAAGACGAAAAACGAATGGAATGCTAGAAGCAGCATTGGGATCCGCAGAGCAAAAAATGTGATGACGGGTTGTGGGAATAAATAGAACTAAATGATGTTCGCATATATAATATATATATATATATATATATAATATATATATATAATATATTATATATATAAGCATATATAATATACATATACAAAAACGTATATATACATATATATATATATAATATATATATATATAATATATATAAACAGAGTGCATAAAAAGTTCTGATAATTTTGTATTTTGCTAATTTCAATACTAACATGATAGCTTTTGATTGATCCTGCTAATTTTATTTAATTCTTTGTTCGATTTTGGTCCAAAATTTACTTTATTTAATTGTCTATTTTTCAGTTGAACATAAGCTGTGGTTCCTAAAATTCAGCGTATCGCAGTAGTTGAGATGCACAAGACGGAAGTCAAAACGGTCGACATTGTCAAAATCGACTTGTTACAAGTCAACAGAGCCGTGAAACGTTTCAAAAAGACTGTAAGGATTGGGGACCGTTCCCGAAAAGTCGTTTAATCACCGCTTAACTACGGAAAACATTCAAAAGACCCAGTGACCAGGTTCAACAAAATCCGGAGCGCTCAATGCGCAAAGTGACTCGGGAAACTCGGGATCAGCGAGTGGAGCGTCGGAAAAACTGGCAAAAAGAAACTTAAGCTGTGCAGCTGCAAGATCTCTAGTGTTCATTTTCTGGACGAAATGATGAAGGAAGATTGGTTTCCAAGGGTTCACCAAATGATTGAGCTGGTCGGTGGTGCTCGTTTGTCAAAAGTGCTTTTCATGCATGAAAAGATATTCACGGTCGTACCACTCTGCAATCGCCAGAATCGACGTCAACTTTCAAGAAGGGTGAGAAGAACTCTGCGCTAGTAAAAACCAGGGACCGCAGTCACTTTCGGACTTCTGTAATGGCGGAGATGGTTGCGGCACCGGAAAGAAGCCGCTGGTCTTCATCTGAAGCGTCAAAATCAATGTTGCTAGCTATCTAAAGCAAGTTTTGCTGGGCGTACTGGAGCCTTGGAGTACTCAACACTTTGGCGCTGGCGGGCAACTATTTCTACATGACAAATTGTTCGATGAAAAACAAATATTACCATTAGACAATCAACATCAGCAACGGCCGTCCTGTGTGAAGGAGCACTACCGGGTGAGGTTCTCACTTGAGCAATGCTCCGAAGAAGATCCGACTCGAACGAAAACGAAGGCGGACTTTACAATGAAGAGGAACTACTGTGAACTATCGACTTGAGTGAATCGGTTGTGATGAAGGCGAAACTTGTCGAAACGATAACCGAGTATACATATTTTTACCGGCTTCGTGCTATTGGCTCAATCAACGAATCGGCTGCTAGAGTACGATATTCTCACAGCTGAAAAATTCTATTACAGATTGAACAAAGTGACATGTATATCTATGTATACATATACATATAAGTATGCATATATATGTACATGCAAATATATATAGCTTCTTATTATATTGATATCCTAGTACCTCAAAAATTCTACTATATACCATTGCAAAACTTTCTCGAACTATTTTGAGCCTTGCAATTGCAATACGTGATAACTCACTTGACAGACACTGTGGCATCTCCTCCTTCTTATACTCTTATCATGGAGTGTGTGATACTTATGAGATAGGAGAAACCGCATGTCGCTAGGATGTTGCATCAAACCTCTTCAAGGGTTTAAGAAAAAAGTCTGTGGGCTGTCATATAGTATATATATATATGTATATATATACATATATATACATATATATATACATATATATAAAATATATTCGTATATACATAAATATTCATATATATATATATATATATATATATACATACATACATACATGTGTTTATTGTATAGGCTGTAGCAGAGTGGTTAGTGACGTACGCTCTAACGATGCACTGTCCTTGTTTCACTTACTCCACTGAAACTGTTTCGCAGTCACCTGGAAAACACTCTAGTTGCTATCCTGAAGATTGCAAAAAACGTCTGCTCGACGGGTATTTTACGACATTCACAAAGAAGACGAGATCCTTAAGTAGCAGTCGAACTATTAGCAAAATGTCAAAGACCTTCAAGATAATGAATCCAAGGGATTGCATGGAACGCTAGAAGTATTGGAATCCAAGCGCAAAAAATGTGATAACTAGTCGTACAAATAATTTATATAGATATTTTGTGGGTGTATATATATATATATATATATATATATATATATATATATGCTGTAACGTGTTTCATCCAATGCTAGGTTTGATAGAGCTAGATAAGTGATTTTGCATAAGCAGTCATTTGTTATAAATGTTGTTGTTGTTACTAGAACAACTTCAAATGTCAACTGTAGGCAAATCGTTGATAATCTTCAACACTAAAAATCTCGTTGCAGTTAAAAAACAACAGAATCAGTTTTCTCATTCTTGGCAATAGAAAAGTGGTAGTGATAAAATTCATCGCATACGACTCTAACTCGACTTCTTCCTTCCACTACGCTCCCATTCCTCCTTGCTCTGAAGTTGTATCAGATATGTTTAATACCACCCCACTCCTTCCAACCATGATATTAAAACCCCGGTCTCGGTAATCTTCGCACTCCAAGTTGAATAGACTTGTGAAGCATTCAACGATGTCAACAAAAGAGTCCAGCCGAATTTACACGTGAGAAGTTCGCAGATCTTCACAATTATGGACGCCAGAAAATGAAGCGACTCAACAAGTGCTGTAATCACTGCAATAGATGCGAAGACTGTTGTTTGAAAATATGTCTGCTTCACAATTCAACTGTGATACGACTTTAATACTTTTGAATAGACACAGAAGATGAAATTGCTATGCTCAATGGAAAATGAACAAGGATACTTTGATAATTCCCAAGACCGACTGTATTTTAGCCTCGGCATGCTTCAATATAATTTCTGATTTTCTTCTAGATTTTTTTCTTATTTCCTGATCCGATTATTTTATTCTTTAAGGAGGCGAAACTGCCGAAACTTTAACCATAAAACAAAGATTAATGTAGCACCTCTTGTTTGGCTTAAGGAAGAAAATCAGGAGCTACTTCAGTATTTTAATAAGAAAATGGTTAGGAAACGAATTATATTTTCTAATCCTTCCGGAAGTATTGAAGGAAAATTCGATTAAAAAGGGGAAGGGAAACATAAGATTAAACATAAGATTTGAATGAAGAAATGAAGGAGAAGAAATCAGTAGTCCCTAGTTTCAACTATGAAGGCCACTAGGTCAGTATCAAAAACGAAGTAGCACTCTTTTAATACGCTAATTTGCAACAAAAAGGCTCAGTGGTTGAATTTTTGTGGTTAGGTAAAATTAGCCTTGGAGAGCAACATATCTTATGCAGAGAGAGTTCAATCAAAATTTTAATCACAGATTGATATTTTAGAAATCTATTTTCCATTAACGTCGTTACATTTGATGAATATCTCCGTGAAAGATAAACCAACACGGAGTTTTCATAATAGCCTTCATCCTGCGAACACTTCGAGCTCTCTTCTTCTTCAAATCCTACACGTAAATACTGATGCACACGTAAATTTTTCAAACATATGTTAAAGCATCCAAGATTCGAAGAGCTAAAGGCTTTCACTTTTCTTCATCGCAACTCCGATGTCTTGCAAGGTTTTTGTTCGCTCATTTAAGGCAATCATCGTCGTCATACCTTCTTATTTGAGATAAAATAGATTGGCCTAATTTTTTTCTGTTGAATGCGGAGGATGCATCACGGATCATCAACAAAAATCGTAGCTATGCTAGGTATGGTGTTAAGAAACTTATGCAGGAAAAATATTATAGCAGGCTGTCACATGCTATAATCATGATTTATTTACAATCAGATCGGTGTCATCACAGTGTATATATGTCGGATAAAGTCGAGCAAATTTGCTATTGAGCTCAAAAGCATTTGAAGTACGGTTCGCTGTAGCGTGCAATATTAGTGGTGAAAAATTCAAGAATCGTCATAAGAAAGGTCATAGCAAGTGTCCAATTGTTTTGGAGACGTCTGGTTGGCCACGCCTATTTGCTCTATTTTCCGTTAAAGAGGTCGTATTAGAATTCGTTAAGCTGTCTACTCAGTGCATGAAATCTTTGGTAACACTAAAAATTATGTGGATTTTAGTACGATCTCTATTTGATCAGTATACTGCATATTAATTCCCCTCTAGATTCTCAAGCAATATGCGTCGGCAGACGCCCATTTCGTCGGCACTATCTCTCTCTCTCTCTCATTGCCTATCTGAATAAAGTGTGTCATTTTACTTCTAAATTTACTGAGAAGAGCCAGTGATTTGTAACTCCCCTTTTCTAGTAGAGTTCTAGTATGGCAATACTGGCCTTTCACTGGAGTGATCTGGTAAAAAAATATTCGCTTAAGGTGGTATATCAAACTGAAACAGGTTTAAGAAAGAGTTTACAAAGAGAGATTTTTCAATTTTCGGTGATTTCCGGTGTTTGAGATCTGCAATTCCATCCTTTCAGGCATGCGTGGTATCAATCAACCGTTGTTGAAGGTACAGAGGGTTTTGTTTTGGTTTACTTGGGCCTCAGAATAGTTGAGATCATGTGTGCACTTCTCGGCACCTCTAGCCATTACGTAACAGATGCTCTTTCATTCATTATATTCGTTAACGACAACTATTGTAGTATCGTCGTGTAGTGATTTTTGAAGAGGGACTCAAAATTTTTGCAAACGAAAATCGAGGCAATGGACTATTCGTTATATTGTAGAAGCTGGAACTTACAAATTGGGAGTGCCTAGCAGAACAGGTATAAGTGCCCTGGTGTAGTTGAACGGTTGCTGGCTTGATTATTAATCTCGAATCATGAAATCCCATCCCTCCGGAATCGGTGGATTGATACTGATATGGTCATGTAAAATGAATACATTGCTTTCTATGTTCGAAATTTATTTGCATGATAATCTTTCAATGGCCGGTATGATGTGAAATAATAAAGTAAGAATGCTGAAATATCCTGCAGGCCAAGAAAAGGACTAAAGAGTGAATGAAAGGTAAATTTCTCAATATGGACTATAGCTCTAGCTCAACTGAGCTTAATGCTAATTTGTGCACCATGGCTCAATCCCATTGATGGGTGAATGCTGACAGCGCCTATAAAGTCAATATAAGGCCGAGAGAAAAATGTGACAAGGACCTCTGTGGTGCAGTGGGTATTACTTTATTACCCAGAAAATGTATCTGTAAGTTTAAAGCTCTTCTACGGCTTACGAGTTTTGCTCGTATCTCAGTATTTCTGTAGTTTAAGGTGTTCACCATCGTGTTATATTGGGCACTGGAAGCCAGGGTATTATTCACTGATACACACTAGTCCGACTTCGCAATAGGCCTCCCTGCCCTCAAAATCGGTCAAATGGTACTTAATTTTCCAAAGAACAGCTTCTTCCAATTTACTTAGATTGATAAATACTTAGGGTACAGATCTGGAAATCGCTTTGGAAACCTGCCATAAGATTTTATGAGTGATCTATTTGAACCATCAGTTTACACTGCTCATTAAGAATACTCAAGCATTAGTTGAGCACATCTAAATATCCGAAAACATTTGTGACTGAAGAATGCGAAAGACGAATGCGATGAGAGAAATCGTAGAATCTATGTCCAATTATTTTGTTATCCGTGTTATTTCTGCTAGCCACGATATTGTCTATGAAGGCCATTTGTGCAAACAAATTATGTGAGGGCTCTCGTGACATCACATATGCTGCTCTTCTGGTCACAAACCGAGTGATCTCATTATCTACTCAATGAAGAGGTAAACAACTCAGTGGCGTGAACTTAAAAAAAATGAAAGGTATGATGTACTGGAGATACCAGCCAAGAGCAGTCGAGTGTAGAACACTGTCTGCTCGGTGATAATTTCACTTGACAGACAGTTAAAATGCTCGCAGTCGCCTACTCTCTGTATAAGGGATCAAGCGCCCCGAGAGGATTGGCCAAAGAGGAAAGAGCACCGCCGGGATGATGAGATTGTCAGGCTTAAAACACTTGTATAGAGCTCTATAAGTCAGCTCATTTAACAGATCACATGACATGTTGGCTCAAATAATAATTACGAGATATGACGTGAACCTATTCTCACCTTGTTGAGTCCAGTCTGAATAAGGAGGCTGATTGACGACGGATTGTGTCTTCGGACGATAGCTAACCTAAAAACTGTCTAGTTTGATCTGCAGAGTTTAGTCTTTAATCACGTTGCAATGGCAGAACGACATCCTTCTCGACGGAACAAAATATGTCGGGACAAATAAGCCAAATGGTGTAGATGAAGTCCATTGTGTTAACCAGTTTCTATGAATGACTGGATATCGCACAAAGCACTTAAATTTTGCTTAATAGCTGAATATGCTGCGAAAATTTTTATTCTGACGATGAAAACCTTCCAATGCTATAAAACATGAGCGAAGATGCAGTGAGAATTTCCGTGGCGAACTGATCAGATGAAAACAGCGAAAAAAATTCGCAGTAACTTTGATAGAAAATTAATTGATGCATCGTTGCTCAATTTTTCTATCTATATATTCTGGAGAAAATTATAGAACTGATCCACTCTTCATGAGATGAGAACAAATTATTTGTCCTCACACTTCAAAATACGAACCGCTAGCAAATGCAGTTTACGAATTCTACATGTGAACGAGGTCGTTATCATAATCCGCATTACCTTGGTTTCCCTAATGATTGGTTTTCACAATTGTTGTAAAGGTGAACCATGCATTAGCAGCACATGTTTTGCTTTGTCGAACAACGCGAGGTGATATGCAAAACTGTGAACCATGGGAGTGAGTTTAACGCGCGTCTCACCCATGCTGGGGCGCGTGCTATCACTACACCACCAAAAGCCGTACTTCTGTGATCACTATTTATGCTATATAAGGCATCGAAGCTGCCGGTAACTAACCGTAAACGGATTCTGTATGACAAGCACATTTCGCCATCAGCTAGTACTTAGTTATAATATTACGAAACTGCTGTAAATCTACTTATATTGGATACTTGAACGGCCCTTATTCATGAGTTCTGCGGACCACAGCATATTTTCCCTTCGTTTGTTTGCTTCGCCACCACCATCCATAGCAGTGATTTTATTCGAGCGTGGCGGCAAGTGCGAATCTCATACCGTGATCTGCAAAAGATCGGCAGTTGCGAGTACTTCTAATGAATCCTATTTACAAACACCTCCACCCACGTCCTGGGTGTATGTCCAAGATGAAGCTCGCTTTCTCTTATAGTGCACTTCATTGTTCTTTCCGTTCATTTGTTCTTTGTTCATCCTATGATATAAACAGCCCATTTTTGCTTCACTAACGATGCATATCCATCTGGATCCTAAAAATGGATCAGTTTGCAAATTTGAGCGGTGTAAGTGGGCTAAACGTTCTAAGAGCCAAATGAATTCCAGACGAGATCGTTCAGACGCTCTGTGAGCTGTTCGCAGTGATCTTATCGAAGATGTAATAGAAATATACCTCTCTGCTACATAATAGAGCGCTGGGAGAACTCTTGAATCGAAATATTTTACAGGCCTCTCTGATTGGGTATTTGGTTGCTAGTTTCTTCGAGAAGCCCAAGTATGGCTCACGCCAATCTATTTCAACTGTCTAAATCCTCCTTCATGTTATTCTTCATGCTCATTGGGTGTTCAAAGTACAGTACATGGCGATATCCATAATAAGAGAACCATCCAGCCCAATTTCTTCACCTTGGCTGAATACTTTGTGGAATAAATCTTCATTCTTTTATGCGTAGCCCAATCTTTTTAACCTCTTCGTTATATTATTTGAGCATCGTCTCCGTTTGAGTGGTCCTCTTCAAAAAGTTGACAATATCATCCACGAAACGGAAGTTCAATGAGAAATTTCCACTGAAGAAAACGCATGCCTTTCTCGTCCCAGTTGAGATATTTCATTATCCATTGCAACACTGCGTTGAACAGCTCTGGCGACATTGTATATCCTCATCGAACCCCTTTGCCTATGGTATAATAAGGTTTGACGGGAAAGCTGTGTTTTTGTGGTGGAGTTCTGACAGCAGTCCTATAGAGTTACTAGGTACTTTTCCCTATTCGCACCCATGTTCAGTAGAACGTTTTTTGTTCTTTCGGGACATTTTAGTAATCGTCTGATAACTTGAATCCCGAACATTTGAACGATGCATTTTGTTTTTTGAGTGGGGCTTTATAGCGAAATAAAATTTTGTTCTACACCCAAGCATTTTTCGCCGAGCAAAGCTCTTAGAAAGTTTAGTAACCGTGCGGCGGCGATTATATTGGAGAAACGGGAAGGCCTCTAAATGTCCGTATCAAAGAACACCTAGAAATCAGGAATAAAATCGGCTTGAAAAAACTACTGGGTACGCATATGGCGCAGATACATGAAGAGGTAAACTTTGAAGTAGAAATGACTACCCTCGCACAAGAACGAAAAACCTCAGCCTGCAAAAATCTTGAAGCGTTTTGGATTTATACCAAAAATCCAAATATGAATCGAAAAGGTGAATGCCTTGTTATCACTAGTGATTTTGCGCAATATCTTAAATCGATTTCTCTGGGTCCGGAACAAACACACCGTTCCTCGCCCATGTAATTCTCGGTATGACTGGTCTACATATTGACTAGTAGACTAGTAAACAGCTTATTACAATGAGCATTTAATAGAAGTTCATTACTATATAATTAAACTTCTGCGTTTTTGTTCAGACTTCATTTTATTTGGTTGTGAAAGTACTGTGGATTGCAAGTCAGTTTGCCTTTCGGACTCTGAAGAAGGCGAAAGTGCCGAAATGTTAGCAATTGATACGACTTCTAATGCATTATTTATATTGTGCAAAATGAACGTGATATAACGACCTCGTGTTTTCTGAACAAAAAATCGCAGTATTCAGCAGCCATTAGAGTTTTTGGTTTTTTAAAAAACTATTTATTGTGCTGCAACACTAAAATAAAGATTGTATTTCACTTGCGGCGCGTATACCTTGCACCTGCATGTGGATAGTTTTCGTAAAATTGACATAAGCCATCGTCATTCAGTAACCAATCGATAGCTCGAATCTCGAGCTTTTAGCGCGGTGTAATAGTAGGGATAAAACTGTGTCACACATATGTAGGTATTTTTCGCTAGAAACAGCTCTTGTATAAATATTCAATAGCTATCCGATAGCCCAAATCTCGATAATTTCATCAACATGCTCGGTTTCAAGAGGGACTTTTTAGTGCATTGTTTAGTGCAAGAGATTATTGGGTTTCCCACTCGGAGCGCATAACACGTCACATGTAAACTGCGCTGCGCGATCGACACGGCGCTGACTGAGAAACTCGCTATTCTTCTAGCAAAGACAGCGCACTCAAAAATCTGGAATTGATAAGATTTTTTGCTACTGAATGGTTATTGAAAATCTGAATGACAATTTGTGCCCAGCAAAATATGATCGAGTGTGAGATAAAATTTTATTTCCACTTTTACAGTATAAAGTAGGAACCACTTAAAGAATAAAACACACCATTTGAAAAAATTCAAGCCATCGAATAATTGCTGAGACGTCAAAAAAGAATGAAAAACACGTTTTTTGATCATGGGTGCGGATAGGGATAAGTACCAGTTCTCATGCAGAACATATCCATTCCTTGGTCGACCGCGGATAGGACTGCATTCGTTTCGACTTTCGAACGCTTGTTTTTATACTCGACAGAACCCACGGTGAGAAGCTTACGTGGTACTTCCCACAAATTTTTGCGACCATAAATGCAGTTTGGACGTAGTCCACGCAACGAAATCTTGCGTGTTCAACTAATTGTGCCTCATCCACGTTTTGATATGTACAAAAGAACAATCTTCGTAAAGAGCTTGTAGTGTACATCCATATCACGCTACATGGTATACTGACTACGAGCGAACTCCTCCACTTATCTATGATTTTTTCCCTTTGGACATGATGTCATGTGTTGCGAAAATTGTATGTATATTGTCTCCTTCAACTCGTCGAAAGTCAGCAGTGATGTCATCAGATCTGCAAGCTATGCCTTTCTTCATACTTCTTATCGGAATTTGATCTTCAAAAGGAGGATTTGCAAGTAGCTTTCTTTGGGATCCACAGATGGGATGGCATGACGGGAAACGTTGGTTCATAATTTCTCCATCGCCAATCCCGTCGCTTCTCTTCGAAGCTCATAGCGGGGTGCTATATTCGCATATGTTCTTTCAGAACTTCTCCCTAAAAATCCATTTGAATGTTACTTCTAAAAGCTCCTTCTGCCTATACCGACGTAGACCTTTTGCAAAGCTATTGTGCAGCTATCATTTAGTATAATCCGGGCTAAAGGTGTTGCGTTAGAATTACACTTCAGCTGTTTCCTCTCCAAGTAACTCCTTATCCAAATAATTGAAGTGCAATCGCATTTCTGTTTCAGTAACTAGAGTCGATTGGGCAAATCGTTGAAGTCCTTCAACAAGCAGCCGTATTCTTAGGGTGTGACTCCCTTAATTTGCTATTAACATGAAGAGAGAATTCTACTAAGAGTATTTCAGTCATATGTTACTTCCTCAATTTTCTGTAATGATCAAAGGAGCAATATTTAGCTTATTGCCCGAACCTGTTATAAATCAATCGCCAACGAGTTTCCTGCACACGAAATATTCTAAAAGAGTGCTCGATATACCCGTACTTTCCACGTTTTTGCCCTTTCCTCGAAAGCGTCATAGAGTTACATTAAGAGAGGAAGTTTAACAAATGGTCATCTGATTGCAGTACTAATAGTTTCCTAGAAGTGATGGTGAGAAAAGCTCATTAGAAACGTTGAACACTGAAGTAGGGAAAAAGGAGGGTACTGGGAAATTGTGAGGAAGCAATTTGTAGGAAAAGATAGAACTGATATCATTTCAATTATGATGGTTTCACATCTGCCTTGACTGACTACGACAAACGAGATGGATCAAAGGTCGGTGTTCTTATCAAAAGGTCCCTTAAAAAGCAATGCACTTGTAAAGTTATTTTCATAATGAAACAAAACACTTTACTGTGTTACTTTCTTCTCATAAATTGAACAAAGGAAGGCTTTATTTTGGAATAGATAGAATTTATGATAAGAGTTGCTGCTGTGCATTTAATGGAAGTGTGAAGAAAATGCAAAAAAAAAAGAAACGAAATAAAAAACAGTGAATTATTAGAAAGAATCGTGGTTCTATACAAGATTACGTTGAAAAACTATCACATCTTTTATGAGCTGTAAAGAGTTTTTAATCGATCAAAAACAAAGCGGCTCAATCAGAGTAATGGTTGCTCTCAAAGTCTAAAAATGTCTCAGAGTGCGAAATTTGTGACTATTCAGGACTATACTTATTTTTTGACAGCTACCACATGACGAGCGCACGTGGCGCAGTGGTTAGAGGTGCTCTGCATCGCACAAGAGGTCAATGGTTCGATATCGCGCTCATGGCTCACTAAGCCATCCATTCTCCGGGGTCGGTAAGTTGGTACCAGACTGGTCTCAGAGTCGTCTGGGAGCATAAGCAGCACTGACTCGGTTCATCCGTAGGCCACCGCGAGTCATTGTAAAGGCCAAATAAGCATTAAATCACCTCAAACGAAGTTAAAAATTGAAGACGGATGCATGACGCATCCCTCAGGGATTGATCAACTCCGAGAGCTTAATCCTTTATCCTAATTATCACATGTCACTTTTGAAGGCCGACTATCTAATAACTACTGTACTGATTGAATAATTCATCGCCTTTCGTGATGAGTAGAGGTTTTTATTAGATCGTTCCATGTGTTCTGGTGCTAGAGCAATAAAACACCAAATTCATTGATGAAAAGTAATTAGATTTTCATGATTTTAGTATCGTTCAGTTGCACATTTTCTTGTAAACATTTTGCTATACAAATTGCCTATATATACTTTGAGATGAAGCTGTCTTGAGAACAAATTATCTTGTTACTCATGCACGGATGGTGCATAGGGGAAAATGCTACTGGAGTGATGAGCAAAATTAATGGAGCTTGGGGCCATGAAACGATTGCAGAAAAGACCGCTAGGAAGTGTTAGCAAAGTTCGAAACTGGAACGAGCAGTCTGGAGGGTCATTCGCGCTTGGGCCGTCCACAGGAAGCTCCATTAATCTTGCGCGCCGCTTCACTATCATTTTCCACACTATCAATTACTTCTAATTGATATATTGATGTTTACTGCCTTATTACCAAAACTTATGGTAAGAAGGAATATTAGTAAATTGAATATAACATACCAACACCACCTGCTATTTCGTTGATAGTCGAGTGGTTTACGTGAGTTCCTATAAAGCTTTTATTTTTCCTACAGTATAGAAGAGTGTAAGTGGGTTTTCCTCGCTGTAGAGAACCGCTGAGCATCATATCTTTCTTCATGAATTTGCATGAAGAATCGAGCCTTGGTATTGGTGGTGTGCCTGTTGTACGTTTGATATCTTGAGGAATCTAGAAGGTGACGGCTATTGTTTATCGCTTGCCGATGAAACACCTTACGTTTTCGGCCCATCTTATCATCGCTGGCTTTCCGGGTAGAAACGACGTTTTGAAATTTCGATAGTTGATGTTGGTGAAAACTTTGAATTCATTCTCTCATCAGTGAGGTACAAGATTTATCTAACTTACGTAGAGACTGCGTTTTCATGCATATCAAGGCAGGAGTAGTCGTAGGATGGAAAGCTTGTGAACGTAGTCCGTTGTTTTTGTTCTTTTCACGACATCCTCGGACGATCTTGAACTCCCCAAGTTGTTCTCTTTCTCTTGCTCGATTCTGGAGGTGAATCTTAAATCATGCTCACTTCCTGACCTAGAACGAAGTGACTGAAACAGACTAGGATAATCATTTTTTTGAGCGACAATGAGGCATTCTAATCCACACCCCACGAACATCGCTTTCGTGGGACTTAGACGGAGACCAATCATTGAACTAGTGCTAATTAAATCAGTCGACTTTTGTTCCTCTTGACTGGTGTTAATTGTTAACGATACCATCAGGAAAACAAAGATGGTGTCACTGTCGACTATCAAATTTCACTGCCGTGTTATTCCATTCTGATGTTTGTATGACTTTCTGAACGGTAGAAGTGAATAATTTTTGCAAGATGGTATTGCTCTGTCGAATAACTTTTTTCACGACGATAATAATATCGTCGTGATTGGCGATATTTTAGCTGTGAAATATTTATGCTACTTGCGAAGAATCCTCATGTGTTGAGCAGGAACACTTTGGATGTTCAGAGCTTTTAGGACTTCTTTTGTTTCAACTGAATCAGACTTCTTCAAATCGTTGAAAGGAAGGCAGAGGGATCTCCTGCACTCGCGAAACCTTGTTGAGTCTTGTTATCGTGTGAACGTAGCTTGCAGCAATGAATCCTTATCAAAACTCTGCTTGTTCGCCCCTTTATCTGTCCTTTATCCACTGATCTGTCAACTCGAGTGAAGAGTTCATAGACGACAAACGACAAGCAAGTAGGGAGATGATGCTGTTGGCGTAAATGTCTGTATTGTGGTCAGCAACACGGTCTTGCTGGTTGTCCATTGCCTGCTGATTGTGGATTGTGACAGGAAACGAGTGAACGGGCAAGCCAGACTGTTGACGTTAACTGGTGATGAGTTAAGAGCTATTCAGGTCTTATCTCCTTTGGGCGAGGTGTTCTTCCTTCAAATTTCAGCTAGTGAACGTCGGTTTTGAAAGAGAGAGTCGGTGAAACGACGATTCCTTCCTCTTTCAATTCCCACAGGGTAACACTCGAGCAAAAGGAGCGCCCACACGCGAAACGTTTAAAGATGTTCGTGCAAGAAGGATGTGAGGAAACGAATCTACATCAGATATGCTGGGATACTAGAAATTTCTAATATGTTTACTGCATTTTTCGCAGTGTTATGATGTTTCGTATATATCTAAGAGATCTGAGTGGTGAGCAAAAACACGACCTCAGGCGGGAATCGAGCGCGCGTTTCATCCATATCGGGGACGCGTGCTATTACCACTACAGTTATACTTCAACAGAGTGGTGGCAGAGATGTGCTCCGGTGGTGTAGTGGTAGTAACACGCGTCTCCAGTATAGACGAAACGCGGATTCAAGTCCCACTTGAGGTCGAGTTTTTGCTCACCACTCAGTTTTTTTAGGTATGTACTGGAATACTTACAGCATAATGTTAATTCAATATCGAGACACGGGGCACGTACACAATGATAACAATTAACAATAAATATAATAATGTTGATGAAGAAAACATAATAAACGAAGTCGTTGGATAATGCGAATATTAATAGTTTCTAAAAGCAATGTTCTCAAAACGAGGAAAAGCATTCTGGCTTTTCTGCTCTGCCTTGCAGACAACCATTTCCATATTAAACTATTAAACGCCAGAAGACATTCTTCATATTCACGTCGAAATAACTGGTTAAATTGATGATACTGACATTTTCAACAATTTGAGATTCTCATCTTAAATTGTATCTTTGTCGTCCCATTATCAGCCAAAACATCTCGCCCCTGTTTTTCACAAACCAACTTGACAGAAGCGCATAAAAAGCTTAAAATGGGCTACATACTTCCACTGACAATTTTACTATGCCTCTAGATGTGACAACTTGGTACCAAACATTTGTGGGAGCAGCTCCATTTGATTAAAACACTAGCCACCTCCTGCTGTGAATCATGGGATAGTCGTAGAATCATCACATTATTTGTCTGAGATGTTTAGTGAATTGTAATAATAGGTTGTGTAATTAATTTGTGCAAAACATCTCGGGTGTGGCTCAAGAAGGAAACAAGGAATATTTTATTGGTTAGGAAGTCCGAAGTTGAAGGAAATTTGGCTATCAATTCATTATAAAGGTCCATTCAAGTCAATATTTACACCGACTTCTACAGGATGTATTGTCCTATAAAAACAATGCTATGAAAACAACAAAACAAAACTGTGATCAGCAGCCATCCTGTTTAAAACAAGAAAAGTGCCCGGTGAGGCTACCTCTGAAGAAGATCCGACTTGAACAGCAGTTAGGGCCAAAACCAGGGCGATCGACTGTGGGGTATTGACACGGATCAATTCACTCTGGAATAGATAGAACACTTGCCGAGAAAAATCCTTTTTCGACTACTTCGTGAAATTGGCTCAATCAACAAAGAATATACTCTCAGTTGTAGATTTCTAACACCCGCGCCGAGCATCGTTAACCACTCGTCCACAGCCCCACTCCCCACACATTAAGCTAGATCACACAATAAAAAAGAACTAAAATTTATAAGACATCTTAGCTTTCATTTGTCCAGTCATTCTAAAGTTAGAATTTGAAACAAACACGGGAAAATCTAGTCAATTTTTGCTCTGAATGCTGGTACATGATGGTGGTTTGGCGAAATCATAAAGAAATTTTTTTTACGAATAATTCTAAGTAGCAGAAAGAGAATTGAACTAAGAATTTCAAGGAGTTGAAAAATGGAGCAAAATACTGATGAAAAAAATTTCAAAAATACGTAAATATCATCCACAAGGCACATCTGGAAGAGAGGTAGCAGAGCGGTGGCATTGGTTGTGAGTAGGTGCTCCCCATGTAGGTGAAAACGGCTCGAATATTTTGCTTATTATTAAACACCACTAGATAATTGTATCCAGCTCACGCTGATTTTTTTAAGCTAAAAGAAAAAGGATAGAATCTATGAGTCGTTTGAAAGATTCAATTTGATTTACTCTTCTTTGCTAATATTTTGATTTTTTTGAATGAGACTCTGACTGGGCGACTATTTATTATTGATAAGAGGAAGGTAAAGTAATAGAACAATTGGACTAAGTTGACCACAAGTCGAATTAATCTTTTCAGGTTCTAAAAAGCAACCACCGAAACATTATCCAATGATGATTTGACCTTGGTGATCACAGTTTCAGTTGTTTAATATAAGGTATCAAAGGTTGAGAGAAAGTCGGCCCTCATTTTACAGCTTTATGTTTGATGTACCACTGGATAAAATCTGCAAATCAAGGATGATAGCATCATCTCATTACGTAAGCTCTCGTCTCCACATTTCAACATGATTGTGCCCATGTTCAATTCAAAACTTATGTGACCCGCACACTCCACTGTGGCTCATCTTCTAAATCATGTAGAAACTGCCTTCATTAAGTGCATAATCCTGCATATTTGAGGGCTTTAGATAGCGTGAAGGCGCTTGACGGAGTTAGTGATGCCTAAAAGCTTGTTTATTCAGTCGCGCGAAATCTTAAGGCGGAGTGTGGAGATGAACTATCCATCCGCAATAATTTGCTCTACACATAACGACCTCAATTGAGAAGAAGTTACTAGATGAATAGTTAGCGTACTACGCAAATAAAGTGAACGTGGTGGAAATGATAACTTGGAAACATAGTTCTCAACTGACATTGAGCCAGCTGAGCAAAGTTGATGAAACATAAATTTGTAACTCTTCGTTCAGCTCTTGGTATTCGTGGTGTTGTTTGATTTAGTTATTCTACAGAAGTCATCATTTTCTCCAATACATCGCTATCCTTTAGTATTTGAGCTATGGTCAAAGTTCACGCTAATTTTTTGTAGTCAAACACAAAATGTCGCCACGAACAAATTTCAAATCACGAAGTGTTGTGGTAATTCAAAATGCCAATATCGCGACGCATATGATCTCGTCTCATATGAATTTATTTTTGGTCTCATATTGCAGCTCGATGAAGAAGAAGATATCTTGCTGTTCAACGAAAAGTGTTACAATTTCATGACGGCGAACTATTGCCTTTCTTTAAAGTCACGCGGGACTATCATTTGCTATTTTTCGTCTTCTCATTTTCAGCAGACCATCCTGAAAATAGCATTTTTCTCATAAACAGTTATTCCACACTTTTTCATGCGTTTCTCTATGTGGCCTTCATTGGCGACAACGAGTCGAGCGAGTATGATAATGAAGCTTCACTATCAAATTCAAAACGAGTATGACAGCAGATATGCGGGATACTTTTTAGCAAATAGGAAATTTTATATTTCGAGCATTTTGCGTTGAGGTTCAAATTCCTACGGAATATGGCATGTGTTGTTTCACTTTCGATTTTATTTTAGTGGTTAAAATGCATATCAACTCTATAAGGACTTTGATTAAGACAAAGAAAAATTCGTCATAAAAATAGTACTGAGCAGAAACAGGTAGTTGAAAATCTACGTAATTCATAAATCCAACGTTCAAAATGTTTTGAAGGAAAACGAGAAATTTCTACGACAAGCAATAAAGAGTTTAATATGTTATGACGCTTCTAAGAAAACCTAGTGAAACAAGTGGCTGGATGGCCTAGAATAGAAGCCACTGTATAAACGAGGATTCCACTGCTTCTCTAGACAAAACGTCTGAAAAGAGCGTGAATATGCGCCTTCCAAAAGCAAAGAAATACGCAACGAAGTTCTTGAAGAGCTAAAACAAAAGCCGGTTTTTGACTAGTTATCTCTCTTCATTTCATTTGAAAACATTCATGATGCAAGCTATGAACATTGAAATGTCTATAAATGGTAATAGAAATCGTTTCACATCAAATAATTTCTCATGAATGGGCCATTTATTTCGTACATCGGAAAGATATGCATACGTGGCCCGCATACATTAATAAAGAGTGCATATCTGGCCTGTACAATGATATTGAATAACCTACAATCTATGATATCGGCTTTTTCATCTCACAGACAAGTCTGGTAATAGGGAGGGATGTGGCTTAGTTTTCCAGGGAGCTCGGTTCAAGGCGATAGTCATGGGGCACCCTTCTACTTTCGAACCCGATAATATCATTAGTTTCATTAAAATTCTATCTTATGTGAATAGGCTATTCAGAACTAGGATGACCCTCTTGTTGTAGCTGTTTGGAGAAAAATGCTTCCACAATCAGCACGTTAAACGTTTTAATGGCGCAGAAAACATTTTCAGAGAAAAATCTAGTAGTGACCAAACAACGTATAGGAGAAGTATTAGAAACATGTCTAATCTAACTACTCTTCATAAGGCGGGAATCAAAAAATGAGCAATAGATATCAAACTTCGAGAAAATACGGATCAATAGATGTGGTAGAAAGCAGCTGTAATTTCTATTGGATACGTTCGATTTCACATTCAAAGTGGAAGCAGACGGCTGAAGAGAAATGAGCTATTCCGGTTTCCTGCTTCACGGTGAGTTCTGCGCAAATTTGATCAACGACTGAGCAGATAAAATTGAGACATTAGAAGAAAACACACCGGCTCTAGCCATAAATTATGAAATCTTGCAATTGTTTGTAAATGATATATGAAAATCGAGAGAACTTATCGTGATTAGCTGACGCGAGGTTGGTAACGTAGTCGTAGTTAATCGGCTGACGTTTCGGCGACCCGCCTTCTTCAGAGCCTGGGCGTATAGTATTAGTCTATTCAAATGATTCGGAGGATCTTATTTACATGCTGCCTAGGACAGGTTAAAAAGATCAAACGAAGAAAGGGCGCGAGATGCCGTGTGATGTTGACGCACTCGTCCTTCCCGTTCATTTCGGGACTTTTGGCGTCTATCCAAAATGCCCCAAGAGTTTTGAGCGTGGTTGCTTTTGATTCCTGCGCTAGGATTGTGACAGCCACATCGAAATCTTTCTGCTGTGTTTTTGTGCCCTATGTGAACCTTAGGGCTTGGTTTTATCTGTTTCAGATTTGCTATCTAGATGTTCGTTAATGCGGATGAAAATTGGTCTATCCGTTTCGCCTATATATTCTTCTCTGTTAGCAAATAAATTGCGCTCGATCTCATACAATCCCCATCCTTCCCGTTAGAGCAGATTGTACAGTTTTTGGTGCTGCACAATCAATCATAAAGTCGACTGCGGATCAGCTGATGGCGAAGGGTGGGAGGAGGGATTTCTATAACTACCACAGAATATTTGAAACCGTATCTTTTTAGGCACCTATCAACCGCGCTACTGATTTCGTTTGATATAAATGGCAGTTTGAAGTGAATTCTATTCAGGTGTGGAGTAATGTTCTTTTGGGACACAATTCCACTTTTTTAATAATTCTGAGTGGCAAATGTTTTGTAACGTTGGAAATAGCAATTTTCCGTGCCAGGTCCAACGATTCGTTCCTTTCCTCTTCTCCTGTGCACATATTTTTAGCAGTTCGAAAGATGCTTTTGATTAGCGATTTTTCCATGTGTGAAGGGTGAGAGGAGAGGTGATTGACCAAAATATTTTTGTCACTTGGTTTTCGCAACCATTTTGTACTACAGCCACTATCTAAAAGTTTTATTTGGATGTTCAAGAATGGAAGCCAGCTCCCGTTTGGTTTGTAAATGATTTCCACCGTCATATTTTTTGCTATATGTGGTGTCGATAAAGGCTGATCCGCGATTTACAGCAAAATTTTCAAACCATCTCAAGGGCGCTCATTTCAGTTAATATAGCATTTCATCCAGTGATCTAGGTAAAAGACCAATGCTAACAACGAGAATCATTGTCGTTTTCATGTCGCAAGATAACAAATCTTCCTCCTTTCCAAAGGGGTTGAAGACTTTCACTGATGAGGTATTTCGAAAGCTATAACATGGTTAGCTCGAGACTCCGTAAAACAAAGCCTTATCCGTCGGCTAGATTATTATTCGAGTGGAAATTATGCTAGAAATCCTATGAATCTTCGCGAAAACAAGCGATTCACGCCAAGTCAAGCAAGATCACACCTACTACACACAAAAGACGTCACCTCTCTGAGTTAAATCAAGCGCACAATAACAAGATCATTTTTTGAGTTGAGCCAACCATGAAGATCACGTACTACAGATCAAGAGGACCATTTTTAGGTCAAGCTAAACATGGCAATCATCTACAACAAACAAGTACTATGAATTGCCTGTGCTTCATGTATAGAGATCACCCGTTGCAATCCAGCAAGATCAATTCATTGAAGCTTCGAGTGAGAGCATAATCAAAATAATCATACCAAATGATTTAACCCAGCAAGTCATCATATCATCGAAAGGCTTTTGAGAATCATTTATTATAATTTGGTCAAGTTATTGGTTAAGAAATCTACGCACTTTGATACTTCAACGAAAAACACCTTTGTGAAGAAGAACCTTATATGGTCATTAAAAGCACTTAGAAAATCAATAGAACTGCCAAATATCTTTCATTGATAGACCAGTTGGTTGCCGGATACTGAAAGAAAAGTCATATATAAAATGGAAGGCTAACTTTAGATAGTGAAAAAATCTCTCACATTGGTTTCTTTCCACAATGGTTTGGAAACGACTCAGACTTACCAAGAAATCAAGAAATCGACGACGCTTCATCTCCTGCTGGCTTAACAAAAGTAAAGTGGAATATGCATGCATAGAGCTTTGATGTATTACGGAAACGAAAACTGAGCTTATATTCAGTCGTAAGATTCTCTCATCATTTGCTCAGATGACAATGACAGAAATATCCAAGCGACTGGCAGCATTGAATTTCTGAGAGCCCATTAATCGCGCTGCGGCCTATATTAGGTTTCAAGAGGTGGCGATAGGCAGAAATAGTCAACGACGATAATCATGAGGGGTGGATTACTTTATTTATAACATGATTTTATTCAAAAAAGTTCAACAATGAAAGAAGGAAGTGTGAAGATGGGAATTATCTTATCCAGTGGTAGTTGAATTGTATGGCACCGTTAACTGTTCTCCAGAACTCATGGAGCATAACATCTCTTTTTTAGAAATTTTAGTTGAAAAATGCAAACGAAGTTTCATTTGTACAAATAATTAAGCGGCAATGTTCACATTCATTTTCGAAAATTAGCTAGGTTTGAAATAGGAAAAATGTGGAGAACATCCGAGTTATTATAAGAAATAAGACAATGTACTAATTGTGCACTAGAATTGTTCGTTTATATTAGAGAACGTTGTGGGTACCAACAGAAATCGGCAATTTGTGTTTTTCAAAAAATCGTCGTCAAATGTTTAATCCCAGCGTTTCTTTCTTGGATTCGTTTTCTTACATCTGTCTCCCACGAAGATTTTTGGATTTCGCCTTTGATTCGGCTAGTTCTTGAGAATCCTGATCCTTTACGAATGTTAAACGCTGATCGAGTCCATTTTCTCTGAGTTCTGGGAAAGCCGTAGTAAGGTGTTCAGATTACATCCACAGGAAGACGCAAGCTTTTTTGAATCTCGTGTAGGTCTTCTGAGGGTATTTGGGTAAAATTCTTTGATCATGAGAGGATGGGAGACTTATCTCAGTTGGCGTGGATTCGAACTAGGGTCTAAAGCATACATAATGCAGACATTAGCTCATATAAAAGCTGTAAATGTAGTCACCTGCTTGCTATAAAACCGCTAGAAATGAAAGAGTGGTAAACTTTTAATTTAAGTACTCCTTTTCTATAAATTGGCGACAGTATTCATATGATTGCAATATGAATATCGTTAGGAAACTTCGCACTTACCTTTTCCAGCGTTTATATTAAGATGTGCAATGAACACTGTCACTCTAATGGTAGATTGTGGCAGATGATGGTTCTTACTAATTTAGCAGAACTGATGGTACAATTCCAGAAAAAAGAATGTTTTAGCCTAAACGAAGTTGGTACGCCAGGGCCATACACCGGTGTTTCCGAGGTTCGTCCTCCTCGTCAGTGACCCCCGCCCCACATTACCCTGCATTGTAGCAAGGAGGGAGGCATATGTGGTATGTGGTGATGGCATAGTGTACAATACACTGGTCCATCACCATCAGTCGATGGTTTTGGCTGGTAGACCAAAACTAATCCATTAAACCGACTGTTTCTAAAACCTCGTAATAAACATTCAAAATAATTCCAAAAAAATTTTTTTGGAATTATTTCGAATGTTTATTACGAGGTTTTAGAAACAGCCGATTCAATGGATTAGTGATGGTACAATGCTGTATACACATAAGCCCTAAAAATACTGCCATAATCACTGTTTTTTGGATGTCCAAAAGCTTCAGTGAAAATGGGCCAATCTTACAGTTGTTACCTTCATTCCTACAAGAATAACTGGTTTTTGTGTCGTTATGAGGGGCAAATGAAAAACAGAACTCATTCGTTGCAAAGATATTTTTCATAGGAGTGATAGCAACCATTCGAAAATGAGTATTCAGGCTACAGCCCCACATCGTCGATTTTCGAAAAAGCCTTTTCTGACGTTTCTACAGAAAGAAAATTCTTGCGCTGCAGAGGCGCTAATTCCTCGCCGCACGGAGCTCTTTCTTAGGACTATTAGTAATCTGATACGGATATGACTTGTTTTAAGCCGATAGGTCTAGTGCTACATAGGAGCCTATTTCGTCCTATTGAGACTCATTAGTAGCACTCTCCCTCGGTTCCGTCGATCCCTTGAGGTTAAATGATCCTCTAAAGGAATCGACGCCGAGTAAAAAAAGTGCTATTAGGATTGTTAGTAGAAAGTACTATTAGAAATCATTAGACAGCGTAATCGTTTTTGATTCCAACATTGTGCTTATATCCTAAATGGTCTTCGGCCAATTCACGTGCTCGCGCGTGAGACGGCCTCGTTCGATGACGCGATGATCATCGACTTTCCGATCATATGAACGTGTAGGGATGTATCGTGTCAGCAGTTCACGTGGCCGCCTCCCGCACGAGCAGGTGAATTAGCCAAAGAACCCCGTGCTCACAGATGCGAAGTTTCAATTATTTTACCTGCTGCGTTGCAGAGAAACGGTCTTTTCAGGATATAAGCACAGCGTTGAAAACAGCTACAATTACGCTATCGAATGAAAAATTAATAGTCCAAAGAAAGAGCTCTGCCTAGCGAGAAGAAGGTGCGTCTGCAAAGCAAGAAATCTTTTCTGTAGCAACGCCAAAAAAGCTTTTCGAAAGCGGTAACGTGGGGTTGTAGCCTGAAGTCTCAGATTTCGAATGGTTCCTAACACTCCTATGAAAACTTCCTCTCCAGCGAATGTGATCAGTTTCACATTTGTTCCCTCATAACCGAATAGTATCAAATATCTCCTTCAAGATAAGGCAGTCAAAGACTTCTCTTTCTTATGTAATAACTTTCAGTCGTTCACTGAAATTGCGAAGATTGAGGGTATGGCTAACATTTTCTTTTCTTTTCACTTTAGACGGTTCATATGCACGAAATATGCGATCCCAGCATTAAAATATGTTGATTTAGCCGTTTCGTCACTTGGAGTCTCGAACTAAGCCTAGCCGGGGCTTCGTCACGTCACCACCACAAAACAGTCATTGGCCCTAGTAGATCAGAGAGAGATTCTCACCTTGCAGTTAGTAACTATCAAGAAGGCTCTCCTTTGTACGGCTTACACTTGCCTGGCCTTTTCGAATGGAAGCGTCGGACTCCTTCCCAGCTTGGGCAGCCCTGTTGTGGGGGAGGGGTTTCGACCTCCTGCTGTACTTCACAGTCCACATGGTACACATTAGGGTACAATAAATGACGAGCTGTGCAACCGGCCTTCTACTCCTACATTTACCTACTCAGTTGTACGCACATCACATATGGCGTGGAAATACTGCAATAAATTTTTTCTCTGCAGCATTTACATATTGTGTTATTGCATTTCAGTGTTTCTTCATTTCTAGCAAAATGAATAATTTTATTCTATGAAAATGTATAAAGTACTAAGAGCATTGTTTGATCGTCATTCCTCAAGAGGAGAACATGCAATTATCATACGTTTCGAGCATTTTTTTTATCGTTATAGAAACGAAATGTACTATAGAGAGAGTTATTTAGCCACATTTCACCCTTTTCATGCGATAATTTCTATTATACTCAAGTATTCGCCATGCTACATAGTTCACTCAACTAATTGCAGTAAATGCCTCCGTCTCAAAAGAATTATAGTCAGTAAGTAGCAAATCGGCTTCGAGTTTACAAGAGCAACAAACTGTGTGTGCTAAGGAGGTGGAAAAGTCCTGGTGAAAATGACTCAGAATTAGAAAAATAATCACTCTTCAAGGAATATTCAACATATTATTGAAAAGAGGCGACGGCAAATTCTCAAGACCCAGCCGACTCCACACAGACACTTATGTAACACAAGGGCTGGAGAATCGGAAATCATGGAAGTTTATGAGCGTGTAAAAAACATATAAACAAATGTGCTGATTCTATCCAAAACACTTTGCCTATTTTGATGGTTGCCATACTGGCGGCTCAATAAGTATAGTTAATTTTAAATGAGAAATTAATTCAGTGTTTCCTTGATAAACAAATACGAGGTTGCTAATAATATTATTTACTGGTAACACCACAGTGAAGTGAAGTGGGGAGGGAGTGTGGCTGAGTGGTTATGATACTCGTCGCGGCAAGGGACTGACCCCACCCCCCACCCAACACTGTCAGGTAGTCAACTGCGAACGTCCTAAGAAACGCCACAGCCTGGCTAACCTTGAGACTGAAATGAGGCGTGCTCACGTACATAAACTTAATACACAGGCTTTGAATCTTATAGCGAACTACCTCTTTTTTATACTCACCAATTTGTTATTCTATGGTTCACCAGACATGTAGATCTGTCATACTGAGCATTGCATGGGTGAGGATTTTGCGTGGCCCAGATCATTGAGTTCATTAGCAAAATGGCGCAAAGTCACTCCTGATTACATACACCCATCTTTGCGAATCATATTCGCATTTTTGGCACGAATTGAGAAACGCCTCACAAAATTTTCGCGCTGAGATGTCATCTGTCCAACACAGGAGGAGATGAACAAACGCTTCGATTTACTGCACGTGCAATCAAAATTCATGGACTTCACTCAAGAGAAGCCAAAAATGAGTGGTTTCCAATTCCAAGCCTTCAGATCAACCTATACAGAAACAACTACATCACAAAATGGTGCAGAAAGCCATGTAACAAAAAGAACTGGTTTATAACCTTTCCTCGCTCCTACCAAAACATGTTCGTCGCAACCTCCACTGTGTGCCTAGAAAGAGAACAGAATGAAGAGTTCCAGAACTTGGTACATGAAATCTCCATGTCAAATAGTTACCAAACTGTAGTTCCTTGAGATAGGCTTGGAAAACGTCAAACCTCAAACGATGAATGCAACGACAATAAGACCCTTCTTCTTGACTTTCATTTTAAACAGAATAACTGCAGCGATGGAGCGCGTTTGAAGAGGGCAGACCTAGAGAATTGGGTATCAGTTACCGAAGTCCCTTTAAACACACTCAACCGCTAATTGGTCCGCAACCGCCTGTATGATTGTCTATGCGCATGGAAGACTGCATAATATGACCTAACGTTAGACGCTGTGATTGCATGAGCTCAGGTACATCTTGAGCATTATCTCGCTAAGTGTGCGCAGACGAATACATCGACGAAACGGGAAGACCGCTCTGTGCCCGTATAAATTATTCTCTGATCGGCTTAGTCAGGACTAAATGAAACACCCCTTTAGGTGCGACATAGGATACAGACAAATAACGGAGAAGATTTTGCAGTAGATCTCGAAGATTTTTGGATCTGAGTCAAATGCGAATCAATCACAAAGACGAGTGCCTCGTTATCATGCATGATCTCGAGCGTTTTCTCACATCAATTTTCCGATTTAAGCCAAGCACAGTCCTCATCTATGCAAGACTCAGGTTGGTCTACATAAGGTATAATTGAACTACAGAACAACAAGACGCTGACTATAAAAAGAAGCCACTGATAGTCGGTCCTCTAAACAGAAAACTGAATATATATTAACCCTTTAGCGATCGCGTAACAAAACTAGTACACTAGCCTTCTTGCAATTTTCTTGTTGGGCACAGATTTTCACTAGGTCTTTTGAGCACTGAAAAAAATCGCGATACTAACAATGAGCTTGGTTTTTGGAATGCGCTGTAGCTGCGAAGGAAAAATTATATTCTGTTTCTAGAGTAAATAGTGTGTTGAGCAGTCTTGCTTATTTGGCCCGTTCACCAGAAAGAGTTATTCACCAGAGCTTTAGCAATCGATTTTGATAGTGTGCTTGGTATCTGAATAAAGCTCTTTATTGTGCTTTGAGCGCATGTGACGCAGCGGTTAAGGGTGCTCTGTGTTGCACACAAGGTCGATGAATCGATCTCACGTTCATGGCTCACCAAGCCATCCATTCAACTGGAGTCGGTAAATTTGTATTGAACTGGTCTCAGACTTGTCTGAAAGGATAAGCAGCACTGACTCGGTACAGCGGGAGGCCACCGCGAGTCATTGTGAAGGCCAGATATGCATTTAGTCACTCCAAACGAAGTTAAAAATTAAAGACGAATGCATGGCGCATCCCTTGGGGATTGATCAACGTCAAGAGCTTTATTCCTTATCCTTTTATTGTGCTGTAGAAAAGGTGAGGAGAAATTACGATTTACCTTCGGCGTTCATTAATCGCAGGTCGGCGTGTGTGCTTGGCTATCAATCAAACTTTTCTGTAATAATCAAGTGATCACTTGAAACGTCTTGATGATTTCAAATCTTCGTTTGGAATTTGAAACAATCTTTACAGAGCGATGTAATAACAAAAAAAGATTAAATATTGAACTCGAATTAGTGGGATCGATACTTGGGATTTGTAGCGGGTTTATTTGCAATATGAACTGAAAATAAAAAGGCATTATTTATAATAGAATAGGGCAAAGCCTCTGTTATGATTAAGCAAAACTTAAAAGTTTTGCTTAACGGTGAAGAGATTTCCACACAAATAGCGAAACTTACGCCTTTTCGGCGAGACAGTTAAAATAGCTGTGAGTTGCGCCACTCGAGTGAGCGCAATTTTTGCTACTTATACAGGAATTTCCTCTCTGTCTGGAGATAAATTTCGAATATTTTTCGATATTCTGATACAGAACGATTACATTTGCATACGCATACGCTTTTGATTCATGTATATCTCTTATGCTCGTAGAGCCCGCGATGATATAGCGTAACCTTGTTCTCGTTCTTACAGCACCCCCTGAAAATCTTTCAAAATACATACTTATTTCTAGAATTATCAAAGCTTATGTTGTCGAATGGCTGCTAATTTTCAAATGAATTGCTATCCACAGAACTTAGCCGTGCCAACAATTCAAACCAAGTTTGGAACCAGATGTTATTTTTTTGAGCATCGTAAAATAAAACCTTCCTCAAAAGCTAAGTATTGAGATAGCCGAGAGTTAAGCTATCGTATAACTATTAAGAATCTAGAAAAAAGCTTTCCTCAGCGAAAAAGGTTTGGATTGAAAGGTTACGTGTGGAGTATGCAGCCGTTGTGAATATGCAGAAAATATAAAAATTTTTTTTGTTGAGTAGACAATCCGGTTATATAGCATTCAAGACGATTTATGGCATATATTGTACATACTATGTACAGTGCAAACTTCATGCTCACTTAATAATAGCTTTGCTTGAGATCTAAATTCAAGTATCGGCGAATCATTCGAGGACGTCTACAGCCGTCATTTAGAAAGATTCGTGTAGGAAAGACACTGACACAGAATTTTTACTGCGTGTTTTTTTTTTTCTGCTCAACAACATTTATAACAGATCCTATCAACCCATATAATAACCTAATGCATCGGTTAGCAATGTTCTGACGCCAAAATTTTCGTAAAAAAAAGATTGATACCATTCGTTAATATTTAAGCAGCCTGAATTGGTAAAATGGAGAATTGGAGAGGTTCTATAATCACTCAAGCGAAGTAGTACGCGAACGTATTCGAGAACTCATGTTTTGGAGGAAGAAACCATTTTTTAAACACTACAGAGAACAAACAGCTAGTTCCTACCCTAAAGAGGAAATTTAGTCTATTGGAGTGCCTATCAAGAATACCAGGATATTTGTGTGTGGTTCACACTTAGCACGTTTTCGCAGACGTTATCATGTGCTGAAGATACCACCTCCATGGACGATTGCGGTAGGATAAAAGGAAAAAGGATAAAGCTCTCGGCGTTGATCAATCTCTGAGGGATGCGCCATGCATTGTTTTAACTTCGTTTGAGGTGATTGAATGCATATCTGGCCTTTACAATGACTAGCGAAGGTGCCCCGTTGAACCGAGTCAGTGCTGTTTATCATCCGAGACAAGTCTGAGCCCTGCCTGGTACCAATTTACCGACCCGGAGGGATGGATGGCTTGGTGAGCCATGAGCGCGAGATCGAACCATTGACGGTAGGAACTCGAATGAAATAATTAGTATGATAGTATTCCCACAATTTAGAAAACGCACTATTTTAATATGTAAAACTTTTGGCAGAGGCCAGTTAACTCAAAGAAGAAAAAATGCATTCATTGAATATTTTCTGCATTACCGCAGCTTTGCGAACTTTAATAGGTTTCCTTCAACGAAAATATAGTTTTTATTGTCATACATCAGTTTTCGACTATTTATTGCTTGAACACCTATTTCTTTGGGTAGTGCGTAAGCGGGAATAATGATCGTCTCTTGAATAATCGTTAACACGTCAGTATAAGATAAAGGGATAGAGCGTTTGGCGCTGAACAATTTTTTTTTTCAGATTTTGAAGAGGGAGTCAAATGCATATTTCTGATGGGTTGTTAATGAATCAAATTAACACCTTTTATCCTATGGCACAGAGTCGAACTAACAAGCGTGATGTACTATACATTTCCACTATGTCTGTGGAACTCAGGCCGGTAGTTTCTGTCTCAACCATTTGCTTATTTGTATGTCTTTTCAAAGTAGTGTCTAAAATATGTATGAATATCTTGCGACACTACACACTGAACGGGTAACTGCGCTACTCAACAGTTATTGGGAGTTGAATGTGTCGGTTCACGATCAGAACAAGTGGTCAAAGTTAGAGAATGAAATGACCGCTCATGCAACAAATTCATATAATTAAGTATCTATGCAACTCAATCTAATGCCTTGACATATGCTACTATGAACATTATCTTTACATATTCTGAATAATGAAGCAGGCAATTGTGAGTAATTCTTCTTTACCGTCATCTATATACATCTACCTTATATGGAAAGACTATAAGACCTGTGTGTGTGCTTATATTTCTGTTTATGCTCACTTTGACTTGGAATAATAAAGTTGAAAATGAACACATTGATATTGGGCTGGCAAGAAATTTTCTAGACTTTTTCGTTTTCATTTTTGTTGATTACTTTTTTCATAAATTTAAGGTCTTGTTCCTTTATGCTTTAGAGAACTTGTTGCGGCTATTTCGGTATATAATTCTTGTTTTGAGATGGAACTGCCCCGAGGGCAAAAAATATTGTTGATGTTACACTGGTATCGTTGCGTGCCAAAGCAGCATTTCAATCCAAACGATACTCGGATAGCAACAACAGCCGTTTTTGCTCTTAGCACAATTCCATTTTGAAACAATGCATAGGTTTTCATACTGTTCATTTTTTATTTAAAACTTGCACGAGATGGGTAATTTCTTCTTTTCTCAAAACTCGATGGATAACGTTTCGGCAGAAACGCCTTCGTCAGAGCCTAGAAGTATAAAACATACCATATCTGATTACTCGGTTAATATTTCATGCATAATAATATGAATGCATAAGCGTTGTATATCAAAATAACTGCAAGACGGTGCTCCAAACGATAATAACAACAAAATTCTAAACACTTAAGAAATAATCAAGAAAAACGACAAAGTCCGGAGAATTTCTTGCCAACCCAATATTATCAACTTTAGCCAACAACATATTCTTAGAGTTAGACGGCAGAGTGATCGTTTAATATCCAGGTGGCATACGTGGCAAAGGGCAGTGGTCACAGGTTCCCGGCTCACCAGGTGGCCCACGTTGACCCTAGAAAAAGTTAAGTTTTTCACAATAAAAAGATTCTCAGTTTTTTCTAGTTTTACTCACCTTGATTTTTATTTGAACCTCACTGTACGGTGGAAAACATAACCATGGAATGCTGAGATAGGAGCAAAGCTTGAATCCTGAGGTTGGATTGGAACCAGCGTCCCTTTCCGTACTCATATCAACTTATCCACTGCACCTTTTTGTCCACTTTGTTTTAACATATTCCGTGGCTGTCAATCACTTGTCAACGCGTCTGATCAAAAGAACGCAAATCAGAACCATAGTTTAGCTGATGCCCTGGTTATTTGGTCGCCGGTTTGAAAACGTCTCACGCTTCAAGATTTGCTCGTATCTCAGCACTCCTGCAGTCAGCTCCTCAAAGATTACCTTTGTCAGATTCACCTTACCTTTGACATAACTTTTGACTCTCCCGAAAAGTCAAGCTTTTGCTATATATTAGATATTTCTTCCTAATGCTTATAGCAGAATTTAATTTATACCTTGAGATCAACTCAACGGACTAATATGATGCTACTCTATTCAGTTGTATGCATGGAAACGTCAGTTATTATAGAATTTCCTTTTCTTTATTGAATGTGTCCTTCTATCTTTAGATCTTCTTTACAGATGACAGGTCGATAGTATTTCGCTTACGATGCGCGCCACGCCTGATTGGATAGACTTCATTGGTGACTCGAAAGAATCTGCAAATCCATTAATGTATTAGCTTACTTGAACGTCGTGTAACCGAGCTTGGAAGGAGCCATAGTGTTTAAAGGAGCCCAAATTTGGTACCCCCTGCTTGAGTAGTGGAATCACTAACGCTCAGTTGCTGCTCATGCTGCTGATATTCTGCTCAATCTGGCTTTCATTTTGTCTTCCATACCAAAATGAACACATCGGATAATTAAGAGACTAGGTCATTGTAATCGAGACATCTTTCACTTGGGTTTACTTGGAATCGCGCATCCTGAGCTCTTGACGAACGAATTTTCCTCCAATTAATAGGTAAACACCAGTCTCCTTGATCATGGTATCTGCTTCGCTTTGTTTCTGCTTCCATTCCGATGGCTTTGGAAACATACTCATCAAAATTTCTCATTCGTGCATGGACACTTCTTCTATCCCACCAAATAATTTCACTGTTCGCTGCGATCCTTCGTCAAATCGCTTTGATGATATCGCGTTAACCTCTCGGACAACTTTCACTGTATGATCGAAATCCGTCGAAAGAAAGGTTTCATTCTCAGTGTACAATGCGATAGCAGCTGACTAGTTTTTCAAATATAGAAGAGCTCTTGTCTTAGCTCAAGAAAGGGTAAATTCGTTTCGCCCGCTGTCAGGTGCCTTTTTGTAATAGGCACCGACGTAATTGACAGTGCTGATAGATTGAAGTGCTTTGATTTGTTTGATAATCCTAGAGTCATTCGACCAGTCTTACCTTTCTCTAATATACCTATTAGTTTCTTCTCCTTTTTCATGTGTATCAAAAAAGATGACGATTCTGATTCAAATGACTCAAAATATTGGGCGTTTTCCAAGTTTTTCTGTGAATATGATCACCACTTATTTTCCTATATATGGTAAGAAAAATAGGCAAATGACCTGTGCTCCTTGTGGACCCGGCTGTCCAGGAGGTCCAGGACGCCCCGGTGGGCCAATGAGTCCAGGAGGACCCTCAATGCTTCCACCATCAAATCCAGCTTCCCCTCGAGGTCCCGGTGGCCCACGAGATCCTTTATGACCAGCTGGCCCTGCTGGTCCATTTACCTAAAGCAAATTTCGTTTTGGTGACATCATTTCATAAAATTTACTAGTTTGAATAAAGCCTTTCAGCAAATCACAAAGACGAAATATTTTATTTCCCAAAACGACATATATAAACATGTTATTTGAAGAGAGAAATGGGAAATATCACGCACTTGCACGACTCGTCCTGGTGCACCTTTTGGTCCGATAACTCCTTGTCTTCCCGGCGTGCCCATCATTCCCATCGGACCTTGCATTCCCGGATAACCAGGCTTTCCATCGGCACCGTTCTCTCCTGATGGTCCCTTCGGTCCCTGTGGCCCTTTGGCTCCGCTCATACCTTGTGGACCAGGTAGTCCAACTGGACAGATAATACAGGGCTCAGCATTGATCGCTGACTCCAGTATACTGCCATCCTGGAAATACTCATTCCACATTGTTGGATTTTTATTCGTGTTTTACTTTTCAATCTATGGCCTGGTATAGGAATGTTGATACTGTGTGATGAATTAGTTCTCTTAGAATTCTCTTCAAGAACACGTTCCAAATGGTCTTACCAGTTTTATGATCATGCGCTTTTTCGTAGAAGTACGCAACTGTTTTTGATGAATCACTCAGATTTATGTCGAAACAGTCTTTGAAATTAAGACACACTTCCATTTTGTATTCTTTTAACTATCTACTAACCTTCCCACTAGGTGCATCGTTCCCACGCAATCCATCAGCCCCATTTTCTCCATCGTCTCCAGGTGGTCCGGGCGGTCCAGTAGGACCTTGTTGACATGAACAGCATGTAAGGCTTGGTTCACTGTTTATCAGAGGTGGTTGTCCGTAACCACCAAGCACTGGATTTGAGACAGGTGCGCTGGAGGTAGGGCTGTTTTGGCGCTTTGCCCGATTGAATGCTGGTGAGTCGATGTGGTTAATTTCAGCCCACATGTCTCTTGCACGACTCTGAGATAAACAAAGCTGCAGCTTTCTTTTTCTAAATACTTGATAAAAAAAATGTTGACTTCAAGATAGTGGTATAAGGTGCCAAGTCAAAAATATAAGTACAGAACAACCAGGAATAGTTCGATATAGATGATAAATGTACGGATAATCAAGAATTTTGTTTGCTTACCTTGCAGAACTCGGTTTCGATGATCAGATGAGATTGGAAATTGGCAACATAACTATATAACATAGGTAGTGTAACAACAGCTGCAATAACGGCCACAGTGCTAACTACAATAGCAAAGAAGGCTACACGACGGAGTTCCTTTTGCTCCGACGTCTCCATATGCAACATTTGGAAACAACCGAGTAATTTTGGTACCGATGATATCTATGAGATGTTCTTCTATCAATATTCTTGAAATGGAATGTGTTGTGGTCTTCTGAAACTTGACGAAATCTTTGGATGCAATACGACATCGAAAAAATGCAGAAACCAATAAATATTGTGAGCAAGTATGAACAGTACTTTACAGTTTCTGGGTTATTCTAATGCTTCAACGAATCTTTTCTTGTTCAATAAAAACATTCATGATAGATGAAGAATATAAGAGAGACGAACACTACGAGTTCCATCGAGATCCGGAGCGAGGAGCGAACTGAAAGTCTTTGACAGCGTTTTATACGATACTGGCGCTCCGATTTCACTGACTTCTTTCGAAAACTGCCAAAAACCGGGTAATGAGTTTTTTTGTATCCCGACATTCCGTACAACTATTGTCGAATCCAAAACGTTTCGCCTCCTGTCTTTTTGCAATGGAACAGCACATATTTGCACTGCACATTTTGATAGAAATATTCAAGCAATGTTGCCTGATTATTAGAAATTTTAGCGATCTTATGCTTACCTTCTAAGACTTTGTAATTTATAGCAAAATTTATAGAAAGATTGCGCAAAAAAAACTTTTCAAAGAAACCTTAGAACACTGTGATGATAAAAGACAACATATTCTTAAGAGGATGATGTAGAAGATTTGCAGTATCGAACCGTAGAATACAAGTTATTATGAATATACTCGATTAGACTCTATTATTATTTCATTAGTCAGTAAGAGCATTGAAGATGCACAATTCCTTATAAAAGACACAGGTTTTCATCTCCCCCATATGGAAGGAGAACTGACAACTGACAACTGACAAATCCTTCCAAAATTTTTCAAAGCTCTTTACTATGGAGGCTTTCTGAGAGTTTACTAAGCAATAAACGATAAATAGACGATTAAAGAGTGGTATTCTATAAAGAGTATGCTTTGTGTATTATACAATAGACTCCGTTCACCGCCATGATTTTTTGCGATGGTGTTTCTAAGGATAAGTCTTTTTTTTCAAATTTACTGCTTCTGAAGCAGTGTTATAGTGTTATAACTACATGCGCAAGAACTTTGAAAGATTTGAAAAACTCCAAACTTTGAGCAATAACCTAATCCGCTTTCAAGCCTTTTCAGGACGTTTCTAGATATTTCTTCAACCAGGTTTACGATGACAAAAGAAATGTCATGGGGTATATACTTATTCGAATCTTCATGATTAATAGTGCGGTCGCCAAACACATTATTCATCAGACTGATAACTCGCCAATTGGCCAAGGTTTCTTTCTATAGTAATTTCGATATTGCCGTCTTATAGTACAGTTCCAGGGCGACACCACTATCACTTCCCTCCCATTCTGAATAGAAGAAGATTTCCCACGTTATGTATTTTAGAATTGACTATGGTTTACTCATATGTACGATTTTGGACAAGACTGTCTAAAGCATTCTCAGTATATGAAATGACAATAGCTATGGTCTTCTGCAAGAGATTTCATCTTCCATATGATTGACAGAAAAATGTCGATCGCATTTCAAAAAACATAAAATTGAGACATAATACCGATCAATAAACTGAAAACGATTTTATACAATGATTCATAAATACTGTTTTTATGATTCCGCTACAGTACGTCATCTTCAGAGGAATCGCATTGATTCGAATTGAATAGCACTGGCGCACATCATATACTTACAGTTGAAACTTATAATTCCGACGTGTTTTTCAAAATCGAAATCACCAAATAAGAACATTTTATTGCAGTATACAACAAATACTGCTGTTTATTTTTCCTGTTCTACCGCTTGTTTTCAAAATCTAATAAGAAATATGCTCGTTTCTTAGGATCTCCAGCCATGTCACACTCTATTACCATCATCTAATTCCTCTCGTTGATTATAAAGCACTGCATTAACCTTTTCATTCTTGTCGTTGTTACTACGACAAGAAAAGTTCAAACAAGAGACCCTCTGTGACTATCGTTTCGGAAATGAAGTTTAAGTTACGTGCAAAACTGTGTTTTTCTTTGTTCTGCGCGTAATATCACTGTTTAATGACCGCAGAATATCAATTTCCGGTAACCTTTCTCTACTTGTCAAATTATTTCCAATGATTTATACCTATTTTTCACATTAACCAGTATGATCTCATGAGGTTAAACAAAGTGTTTGTTCATCTATTTCTGTACGACATTTCATGCGTTGTTTGAACAAGATGGTAGTACAGTAATAGGTTAGGGAAAAAGTTCTGAGGAAAATGCTTGTAAAATATTTAGTTATGCCCCTACTACACCGAATAAAGACAAAAATAATAGTCAAAGTACTCCCCTTCAGCTTCAAGCACAAGTGTCAAACATTTTGAACCACATGTAAACCGTACTTTTGCCAACTGTGTCTTCGTCCCAAGCCAGATTGATACGTTCACTTGCCACCATGGCATTTGAACCCCCACAGCCATTTGTTCATCATCAGCAACTAATTTGCTTGCCTCTTGAGTCCATCTTAAAAGAAGTAGATAAATTATATAATAATCAACGCGGTAGAAGACGGGCTTCAAATGAGCCCAAAAACATAAAAAATGGTCGGGACCCAAAAAAAGTTACACACATTTTTTCAAAAATTTATCTTCAACCTATTATGATGGGTTACATATGAACGAATGATATGGCATCGTTCGCTTTTGTGCAAAATGAACTCTGTACTAGATGTAAAGTTTATCGGTGAGGACGTCAAGCATTCTGAATTAATTGAGTCATTGTGAATCGTTAAGTAGCCCGAATGAATTTCCCAACATGCCGAACGAGTTTGCGGCTTAGCACAAGTGAATTTATGTTAATTCGATATTCTTATAAATCAGTCAAGACAACGATCCATTGCAACAAGACTCTGTATTATGACATCGTAGTTGACATCTGTACTATTCATGGGCACTATATCATGGCCATCAAAAAGAGAAAATGAAAGTGAAAATACAAATACTTCCCTCATGAAAAACCATTTTGTGAATCATTTTGAGCTTACGACATTCCCAATTTATAAGCATGCGTTACACATGCAGTCGAAATAAGGAAGTTTCAGTGAAGCCATTTACTATAATCATCCGCTCAAGAAAATCAACTGAAATCGTGTAGGAGAAAGAACGCGTAGAACGTTAGTCATGAGAAATCTTCTAATCTAAATGACTTGTTTACTACTTTTTGATCAACTCCATCATAGATTTTGTGCACCTCGCCAATTCTTCTATTCGATCTTCCTCAAATCCATCATTCATAATGGTTTCACAACTGATGGTGTACGTTCAGCTGCTGTTCCACAAATTTTGTCTCTTTTCATAATTGTTGGATGTTCTTTCTCGCATTGGCTACTCACGAAATTTTGGGATAGCCATGTCAGAACGTTCTGCAATCTTCATTTGAGGCAGCCTCTTTCGTGAATTGGAAGGAGTCATCTGCTTCCAAATAGATTATGCATCAGTCCGACAACTCTAGAAGTGTAGGAAATTTAGTCGGCCTTGAGTGGGGTTGATAAGGATCTTAGGCATACTTGATGTTATCCTTACCATTGTGCCAAACTCCCTGCATTGCCTGACTGTTGAGGATGTCTTTGTGATGGTAGTTTTTGAGTTGTTTGAGGCAATGGATAAGGGCCCTAAACTCTAATTTGTGCTTTAAATAGCGTAGATTTTAGTATTTCACAATTTTGCTAAACACTTACAGTATTGGCTGTGATTTAGTAATGTTTTGCTCTAGGACTAGTTTCTCAACGTCGCTTCCTAAAATGGCCTTCACCACGTTCTATTGGATTGTCCTGTAATTTCTTTTGCGTTAGTGTTTACCCAGTTTTTTGTATTCAAAAATGGGTTACTGTCAAAAGATTATCATATGATGGAGAATGTTTCAGTAGCTTTAAACAAGAGGGTATAAAGGGCACGTACACAGTCGGTCAATCAACAAAGAATCAAAGTGGATTAGAGCCAGCTACACTCGAATATGTTTTACGAATATATGTTGGAGACCAGTGTGAGGAAGAAGGCCGAAAAATCGACACTGCGTTTGGGCCAGACAATTACCATTAATCGGACTGTGAACCACTTCTTCAAACGCTACGACGCAGGGATACAAGCTGTCGAAGTCATCTCACTCTGGCCAGCCAGTACCTTGACGAAGACGTTCTGAGCCACGGGCAGGAAGCGCATTCGAATGTACGAGAGATTTGGAGCAGATTTGGCACCATAGCTCCCCCACATAAACGAAATGGGCTATCGAAAAGTTATGTCTTGATAGATGTCTTATTCACTGACCGACCACGACAGCACTGCGAGAGTGACTTTCTGCGAAAGTCCTTTCCTATCACCGCACATCAGGACTTTGTTAGGTCGATTATCCCTGAAACATGAATTCTGGTTCTAATATGAAACCAACACGCACTGCGCTTACTGGCTCTGTCTCGGCAAAGACTTGCCCAGCTCAGCCAAAGCTCAAGTTTCATGCACGGAACAATCTATTCTCAATATAATTCCAAAAAAAGAATGATTTAAGCTCAAAAAAGGGGGTTGGTAAGCCCAGGGTCATACACCGGTGTTTCGGAGGTTCGTCCTCCTCATCAGTGACCCCCGCCCCACATTCAGCCCTGCATTGAAGGCAAGGAGGGTGGCGTATGTGGTGATGGCACAGTGTACTATGACACTGTACCATCACCACCTCTCAGTCGATAGATTTTTGCTGTTAGATCAAAACTATATCAAAAGATCGACTGTTTTTGAAACCCCCAAAAAGCTTAAAGCTTTTGAGCTTAAATCATTCTTTTTTTTGGAATTATATTGAATGTTTTTTGGGGGTTTCAAAAACAGTCGATCTTTTGATATAATCTATTCTCAGTTTTATGGTATTGGAAGGGCATGCTGTTTTAGGAACTACTTGACAACAGGTAGACAATCAGTGCCAATTTCTACGGGAAAGAACTCCGGAGGTTTGCCGCAGCAGTTTGAGAGAAGCGTCCGAAACCACTCAGTGTCACCATTCTCCACGATATCGCTCGAGCGCATATTGCAAAGTCGACCTGCTACAATCCGAAGTAACCAAAGTGGACCACTTTACCACATCCATCGTATAACCCTAATATTCCTCCATCGCACTATCATCTCTTCCCTCTCCGTGGAGCAGATTTGCGGAAGATACGATTTAAATGCCTCAACCACCTTCAAAACGACTTCGCCAATCTCTTTCGTTGACAGCTTCATTCTGTCTGCGAAGAAGACATCCAATCTTTTCCCAGTAAATAAATACATATTATTAATCATGATAGTGATTATATTGTTGACTATCTGATTTCCCCAGATAAATTATAATTGATTTAACAAAAGTGTCGAAATACGAAAGAGAAAATGGGACAAGTAATAGACTCGATTTCGATGTTTCATTTTTCTCAAAATTTGTTCATAATTTCATCGGGAATGTCGATTGATAACTGATGATGCACTCATCACAGGCTGCCTTACAATCATAAACAATCCACCGTTTTGCTGTACAGGAAAAAAATCTTCGAAAAAACTTCATCGACCCTGTTACAGAATATGAATATGTTTTCACATGTTGGAGTACTATTGAGAACAGCTTTCCTGAAACAACAGAGGCGCAATAATTTATACATGGCGATATTTTCACAGTTTGCATGGAGTACTTGAAAACAGTCGTTATATCAATGTCAGCAGCTCTATTTATGAACTTCTGTGAATAGCACTAAAATCGATTCTCTGCGAACTATAATAAGAATCAAATGATAGTTTTCTAAATACTGAAGTAACGTTTAAGTAATTTTATACTTCAATAAACATTATCCTGCGATTCAAAGAGTTACTTTGGAAAGAATGATATTTTATTCCGAAACAATTGACAACTGGTTTCTGTGCGTGTCAAACGAAAGGACGCTGATGTCTTTGAAAAAAATATTTGGATACAAAAAGAGACAATAAATCTAAAAAATGTTATCGATCGGATTAGTGACGTCGATAACTACGGCTATTGAATGTATGACAATGAAACAACTGAATGTATAAGTATATGAATGGATGAGTAAAAGTATGAATGGGTAAATAAATAAATATTCGACAGTATGAATTGAAATAATGGAATGAATTGAGTGAGGTGAATTAAATGAATGAAATGAACTGGATGGAACCAATGAATTAACAAATAAATAAATAAATAAATCATTGACATTAACAAACTAATCAATTAATCATGTAGCGACTAACATGAAGAAATTTTCAGATAACTTCTCTATTCATTGTCTTCCTTTGTTTTCCAGACAATTTGGCTGACATTATGGACTTGGCTGAACAATGCAACAGCGTACAAGCAATATTCTCAACTACCGTGACTTTCTTATTCAATACGAGGTTGTTAACCTACTTTTATTTACTAAATACAGTAGTACAATAGAGGCAGTTTTAATGGCTGACATTTTGGCGGCATCACCTTCTTCAGAGCGAAATTGATGTGCAATCCACATAGAAACCAAAATGAATGACATCTGAACGAAACCTACATGTTAAATTGTATAGTAATCAGCTTCTACTGAATACCCACCATTTTGTTGTCTTGTAGCCTACTAATTAATATGTAGATCAGCCACACTGAGTGTTACATGAGCGAGGTATGTGCCGATCTCAGATTCACAAAAATCGACCCAAGTTATGGCGCGAAATCACGCGTGATGATTAGAGCATTCATCTTTTTAATTTATATTTGAATTTTTCGTATAAATCTAAAACGCTCCGAGAATTTTTCGCACTAAAATTTTCGCTTCTGTGCGAAGATGGTTATTTCTATTTCAAAATTTACGCCGTTATGCGTCTGTGCCCTATACATACTTAGTGGTGTTTTTGAATCAGTTTTATCTTTGTTGTCTAGATCTTCTTCTATACGGGCATAGAAAAGCCTTCCCGTTTCGCCGATGTATTTGCCGTCGCACTCTTCGTATGAGATTAGATTAGATAAATTGTGCCTATGTTCATGCAATCACCGTCTCTACCGTTGGAGCATAAATTTCATTTTGCGTTGTACATAAACGGTCGTAAGAGCGGCTGCGAACTAGTTAGCGCCTCAGAGTATTCAGTGGTATTTCAATAATCGCTACCAATTCCTCAAAGCCTGACCTTCACAAACAAGTTTCATAGCTATATTTAACTCATTTGAAGAGAAAAGAAGAATTAACGGGACCTTGCATCTATTTGAGTCATTATTTGGGGATACGTTAGTTCCCCTACACTAATACCGAAGGACTACAAAATCGGAGCCACTGGAAATGGCTGTTTCTCGAACCAGTTTCAAAGAAACTGCCTTCTTTTAGTACACACACACCGGTGGCGTTTTCACATGCGCCATTTTTGTGTGTGAGGGTGAGATGAGAGGTAATAAACCAATATATTTTTGCTACTTGGCTTTCGATACCACTTCGTAATGTGGTCGTTTTTACACAGATTGATTTGCAAGCTTGAGAACTACCTTATCTCTTTTCAAGTGTGCGACGGCGAATGTATCGACAAAACGAGAAGGCGTTTCTGAGTTTGTATAACAGACCACCTAGGCGGCAAAGATAAAACTGATTTAAAAACACCATTAGGTACGCATACGCGCAGATACATAGCGTGGTAATCTTTGAAGTTGAAATAACCAACCTCGCACAGGAACGAAAATCTCAGCGCGAAAAATTCTCGTAGCGTTTTAGATTTATACCAAGAATCCAAACATGAATCGAAAAGATGAGCGCCTCATCATATTGCGTGATTTCGCATCATATCTCGGGTCAGTTTTTGTGGATCTGAAACGGCACAACAATCTCGCCCATGTAACACTCGCTGCGGCTGGTCTACATATTAACTAGTGGACTAGAACAACAAAACGGCCAGTGTTCAACAGAAACTGATTACTATTCGATTTACGTTTTGCATTTTCGCCCGCGTTCATTCACTTAGGTTATGAAAGTGTTTAATATGTCGAATGACCGTCAGTTTAGATCCTCCAGGCCATGAATAAGGCGACAGGGACGAAACGACAGTCACTGAAACTTCCTCTGTTGTACTACCGTATTGTAGTAAATGAATGTGTGTTAACAGCCCCGTGGTTGTTGAACAGGAAACTCACTGGATATTCGATCAATGACGAAGTTGATATTAGGTTGAGGAAGTATACCCTTCACACCCGTGAAAATTCAAAATCTATGTTTGTTTCACAAAGTTTAATTATTGCAAATCTATGGAATTATCTCAAAAATATACCCCGAATAGAAATAGTGCTCGACATTGACTCGCCGAAAGCGCGCTGTTTCAGCAAGACGAAACCAAACTTCTCACCACAAGGAAGACTAATGAAAAGTTTGAAGAATTGGAGGGAGTCGAGGTCTTGTCGCGTCTAGTCCATAATCCAGATGCTGCTCCATCCGACTTTAGCCTTTTCCGCTCAATCCAACAATTCTCGTGTAGACATATATGAGACATTTGATTAAATTGTAACGACATGTCCGAAGTTTTTTGTTTTGAAGCCCAAAAAAATAGCATTTCGAGCAGGTCCGCAAGCTTATAGATCGTTGGCAGAAGATCGTGGACAATGATGGTCTTTATTTTGAGGAATAATCATTGTTGTTCTCAATTAAGTTTGTGCATGAACTTTGGATTTTCAGTGGGTGTTAAGGAAGTTTTTCCACAACCTAATAAATAGTCGGTCCTGGACTCAACTACGCTACGAAAAGTATAGCTTAAATGTGATGTTAGATATGACCATCAGTGAAAAGCGATAGCTCATTAAAATCACTGGATTTCCCGAAAAATTTTGGGTATGGACAAAACGCTGCCAGCTATTTCCATTTTTTTTCTCTTTTAGCAATGGCGACTGAATGAGAGATGTGAGAGATGATTATGTTTCTGTCAAAGTACCTTCGAACTCACATCACGATTTCTTCGTAAGGATGATAACCTTTTGGACAGTTTCTTGACTTTGTAGTTTATTAACTTAGTTCTGAAAAAGTGCAATTTTCGATTTAATTAGTCTTTTTTCATGTTATTGTTAAACCTACATTTATGATTGTGTTAATTTTTTGATGGTGCAAAAATTTTTCGACAACTAGGATAATTACGAAGCTCATTACATGAAAAACTTGTACAGTGATACTTTGAAGTAAAAACAATGAAAAATCAAACGTGCGATGGAATAGAATCAGGTGGAGTTTTTTGAAAAGGCTCAAGAAAAGTATTTGCTCTTGTGGTATGGGAGGATGTATATTTGCATGTGTATATGTGCATCTTTTCAAGACTTAATGTGTCAATTACGAATTTATTGGAAAAGAGGCCTTAACATCTAGGAGAATAGAATTAATCTAGAAATTTTGGCTCAAACATAGCAACTGAAAGCAATAGCAATACCAAATGTCTTGTCGCGTTAAACGAAATGTATTTCGTTCTACTTTTCTTCATTTTTCGAAAAGAAGCATCGAAGAAAATGGGATAAGCGTTCAATGAGCCGCAGCAAATTAGCATTCCATATATTGCCAAATTAGAAAGTTTATAAGTTGTCAATAAAACTTATTAGTTTTAAATGATTTTTGTTTAATTTAAGAATCGCGCCATAAGCTATGATATGTTAATTTGATATTGAAATTGCTGCTACTCTCTTACACTTTGCATTGCACAGTCGGCTCTGTAGAAGACAAAACGCGTTTTAACATCAGAATGAATTAATTCTCTATCAACTTCCGCTTTTCGTTAATCAAAGAAGATTATGTGATTGATCACTATTGCCAAAGTTGAAGAATAGTCGGTTTCCAAACTATCAAGTTTTGCACTAAATCAAGCGCATTTCGTTCATGACTTGTTTATTATATGAAATAAAAGTGTATATATTTGTTCAAATCTGTTTAATTTTATTTCATTTTTATCACAATTATTGATTTGTCGGTTCATTGGGCGCTGTGGGCGAGTGGTTGTGACGCTCGTCCTACTGCGCGTGGAGACGAGCGCCACACCCCAGCTCTCTCCGGCAGGTAAAAAAAACAACACCTTGTGGAACGCCACAGCCAGCCTATGCTTGAGATTGCAAGGCAACTAGATCAAGCAGTTATTTTCACTGTGATCCGCACAATGAAAAAAGAACACTGTAAAGACGAATCAATAGAGTATCAAAGTTACATTATGAATTATCAAAGTTCAGTATTGTCAATCGACAGTCGATCGTTTTCAAATCTCGTTTATGACTCTGTCTCAAATATTCCAGTCAGTCGAAAACTAAAGATCTTTCTTTCTCATTTTTTTGAATAAGCATAACACGAAGTTAAAAAATTTAGATTTCTTCTTCTAATGTTTCGAAGTTTTCGTATCGTTCGAGTCAATCCTTCTTGTCGAATGACTGCGTACATCCACTAAAATCATCCGCTCCGAAGAAGATGAAAGAGTCAAAACGACGACGGAATATTTATTTTGATCGAATATGTGCTATTGACCTATTTATCAAGGAATGAGTAATTGATTGATAGCGCTGAAGTTAAAGGAAACTTGCTTCTAAGATTTCTATTTATCAGAGAAGGTGTTCCATGTTTTTATGAATTCTTTCCCTCGAACGTTCACATTTGCTGGCTTTGAAAGATGTCGGTTTTTGTGAACGCTCAATCTCTTTGACTTCAATATCTTTGAAACATGTTTTTTGCTTGAACATTATTGTTTTCAAAATTACAAGTAGATCTACCTTGCTCAAATTCACTGCTGAATATTCAGATGTACGCATCTATTTCCATCAGTCAAAAATTTGCTTGTCTACTGTTGATGACTATATTGAATGAAATCGCAAGTATTACAATAGGGATGCTGTGGTACGGATAGAATTTGGAACGTTATCTATATGGAACGGAGTTGAACCATGTCTACACTTTCCATAGGCGCGCATCTTCGCACTGCAGCATTGATTTAGGCTCATACTCTGTCTTTCTCTTAACCATCTTTTAACCGTAATCGACGGTTGTGAGTGAATGAGTTAGGCTATAAGTAGAAAGGGACATTGTGATTTTAACAACGGTTTCGATTAATTGACTTCGGCACCAATTTTTACTCCCCTATATCAATCCTGTTGGCAGGCAATTGATGATGGTCACCGATTACAGTTAAGACACATCTGAGAGAAAGACCAAGATCCTCAATGGCTCCTTGCGAACGCACACGCCCCGCAATGGATAATAAATAGTTCATGTCCGCCACACCAGATAGATCAGGCTCTATGTTTTACTCTTATGTTGGCATCCTTACCGCTATATTTTACATCGCACTCTGTCGTCAGAAAAATATGTCAGTAAATTAAGTTAGCCTTATGGCTTCTCTTTTACACTTTATGTGGAAATAATTGATATTGATTGAAAAAGATCATAACCGCCGAGCAACATTTTGAAGGTCGTGCAAAGACAAAGGTAACCCAAAACTTAATGTTTTATAAAGAATCGATTATCAGAAAAAAAAGAATTAAGTATGGTTACAATCATTGTTCGAATCCTCGTAAACCTGTCCTGACTGATTGAAATATCACTACGAAAATCGATAACGAAATGGCGAACTAATCGGATTGAACTTAAATTGATCTCTTTTACAAAGCCTATCCTTTTTCGTGTAGTTGTGCTGTTCATTCTATCATGCTTTGTGCATTCTCAAAAGTTATTGTAGTTTTTTTTTTCATTTACATGTGTGAACATAACATAATGTACCAATGTACTCTGTCGATTTGATTCGTTTCGTTGCATCCATCACCCATGTCTTTGTATTCCCACGCTGATTCCGTTAATAGAAGCTTTATTGTTTTTTTTTTTATGAATGGTCTTAAAGACTGGTCGTGTAAATCCTGCCTTTAATGATCGATAGCTATGTTAGGGCATTCGCAGATCTTCACCACAAGCATTCAACAGCTTTTGTAATACAATTGAAGCTCTTTTCACATAAGTTTGCTACTCGACTCAAGAATATGTGTGGTGGGAAAGGCTAATCACCGTGAGGCTTTCGTCGGGTAGCACCTCTAATCTTCACGTTGTAATTCTCGAACAAAAACCTGATTGCAAGGAAAACATGAATACAAGAAGCTGTTGTCTTTTATTCCACTAGGGAGTTACTTTGAATAAACGTTACACTTTGGAAATCGAAAAAAATGAACTCTAAAAAAGAGTTTATTTGGAAGACGAGTTTGTATTGTGAAGGGATGTTAAGGCATTCAGGCGTATAAGCTTTTTTTGAGTTATAAATTTTCTCGTTCCCGAATTTGGAGAAGAAACATGGAGAAATGCTTTATTATTCACTCATTCTTCATAAAGTCAGTCATTCCTCCCCGTATCTGTTCATTAATTTATTCATTTATTTTTGGATCTCACAGCTTGCTGGGGACAGGAGCCTTGCTTGTATTTTCCATGCCTATTTCGAGTTTTCGTGTTGAACATTGTGACTGCTAGTTAACCATGATACCCCGTACTTTTTCACTTCATATTTTTATTTATCTTTGTACTTAACATCATTAAGAATAAGTAATGTGTTGAAGACTATGAGTGTGGTTTCTTATTTTTGTTTGAGGGAGTGGGAATATTCATTAAAAAGTACGGAATGGAAAATGGCAATGGAAATTTTCGTTCAAGTAATATGACTGTTGATACATGCAGAGAATTTGTTGATTCTGAAGGATATACATAGAATTTGAATTCAAAGTGATGACACGATACGCTACAATAATCTGTCCGTTAATCATGGACGTAGTGTAGTTTGTAATATCTATGCAATAAAGACCTCAGCAGTAAGTCAAAATACTAAATAATTAACCTTTTCCGTAACTTCCCTTTGTTCAGAAAACCTATGATTAACTTTTTATGGAGTATATGTAGAACAGTGGTAAGTGTTGCCTTGCAATGCATGTGATTACTGGTTCAATCTCACTCCGTAGGTCAAGGAAATCCTAGAGGAAGTCATTCACGTGGTAAGTTGAGAACGCTTTACAGGGGCCAGCGACGTTGACCTTGAAGCAGTTGACTAAAACCTGACTAATATGAGAGTTCCTTTGAGCATACAAGAGTTTCAAGTAAGTTGAAAGTGTAACAGTAGATAAAGGTTCTCAGAATTCATACAAATTTTTGAAATTCAAGTTTCTGAAAGTATAGGTAACGAGAAGAAAATTTGTGACTTTCTGTCGAATCAATTAAACTTTCGATTCCTGAAGAAAATAAAGCTTATAGAGGCTTTTTAGATGGTTACCATGTCAGTACAGATCTTCTTATTAAGCATTTGCTGATCTGGGGTTGATATATGGTCAGTCTAACTTCCTTGAGTGATCAATTTTGGTTACAGGTATTGCAGTTCTTCCTGTTTACTTCCCAACAATATCAATGAGTTGCGTTGAGATCTAGGAAGCCAATGACAACTAGACTTGATGAGAATGAAAGAATTGTAACTTTTCATGAAGTTAATTCTTTTCCATGATGGATTTCACACTTCATCGTTGTCCTAGCTTGCGCTCCACGGTTACACCGTTGTCTTTTCTCTGGTGAAAATAATTTTTAGTAGCTTGCCAAAATACAATCACGTACTAACAGTTTTTGTTACTTAAAAAGAGCACAGAACATATTTTATTACATAATGACCATGATAGCTCGAAATCGGTAACTGAGTCATCGAAACGAATAACAACAACATAAAATTTTATTCGAAACATGACAATCACACACTCTTCATTCCTGCCTTTCTAACCTGTTGAGGAAGTTCCACGAATTTGTTTCTCTCTACCGATTTCTGCGAAATGTCTAACAGCTCTTATTACATCGCTTCATTCAACGTAATCAAAAGGTCATCATCGACGACATTCGGCTTCATCCGTCATTTCTTATTTTCAAAGCTCTCGTCACTGATTAAAAAGTTAGACCAACTAACAGCTTATCGTGTGTTCCTTAACGTCATTTCAGCCAAATACTGTGGTCCATTTCTGCTGGTTTATATCCATTAGTGCATAATAAGGAGAAAATTTTCGCATTTGCCTATAAAGTGGATAAAGCTTCGGCATTGATCTATCCCTGAGAGTTTCATCATGCATTCCTCTTCGTTTGACTTTAACTTCGTTTGAGGTAATTGAATGCATATCTGGCCTTTACAATGACTCGCGCTGGCCTCCCGCTGAAGCGAGTCAGTGCTGCTTATCCTCCCAGACAAGTCTGAGACCAGTCTGCTTCCAATTTACCGGCCCCGGGGAAATGTATGGCCTGGTGAGCCTTGTGCGTGAGATCGAACCATTGACCTCGTGTGCGACGCAGAGCACCTCTAACCACTGCGCCACATTAGCCTATATCGATGTTTATTGATATAGCCTAAAACTGACAAACTCCATGCACTTCATCCATCCTTTTATTCTGATTTTTTGAATCACAGTTATGGAGGCATTGAACAGCTAAAATCTACATTTTGGTCTTTCCTAATTACGCAATTTTCTCATAATTCCATTGTAGCTAGTACTGTATGCGCGGATCTATTCTTTTTCACCGAAATAAAGGGACACCTGGAGTTGGAAACAAGATATCGAAACTCGACGTACTTTTCAACAATCCTAGCTGGTTTTCGGAGGAATATTTGGAGGAACATGTGGCCTCCCGATTTCGTATCATTCAATAATTTGATGCCAAAGTGTTTTTCTTGATAGGCAGTACCGAGGTACATTGACCGACGTTTCAGCGAGTGTCGCCTTGTGTTCAATATTTGGTATAGTCTTTGAAGGAGAATCGTGGGTGGGTCGATGCTGATTAGCAATTCTAATAAGCCAGATGCCAGAGATAACTAGAGAGACAATTTAAAAATCTATCAAACAAATTGCATAGATCAGTTTCAGTAAAGGCCACAACACTGTTAACGAATGTTTTAAGAGTTACTATAAGATCAATAACGTGCTAGATGAGTTCAGGGTCTCCGTATTAGGAGGCAAGACTCTCACTGATGGTGGGGCGCTTGCTATTGAAGTACAAAAGATTTTCACCAGCGCAACCCATATCTGAAGAAACCTTGCACAGAATCACACGCTTTTTTCACGAGCTTTAAGATCGGACTCCGTTAGAAAGTTAGTCTAGATTCATTTGATAAGATGAACAACATGAAGTAGGGGCAATCTGAACACAGCCTTTTGCTCGAGCGTTCTTCGCATTACAAAACTCTCACAACAAATAGGTGTTATTTTTCGCATCTTTTCGGACATAACGCTCCGAATCTTCAACCACTATCGCGCGAAAAAGTTGAGCTCCGGTTCTCGCAAGCACTGGAGAAACCATTAGGCTATCAGTTAGTAATAACGGTGGGGAATGTGTAATAGTTTCTCATCAGTTAGGTGTGAGATTGCGGGAAAACACCTCAAAAAACCACACCTCATCGTCTATCATCTGAAAAGCAATCTTGCTAAGCTCGCCTGATTCAGAACTTCGGTTATCTCCCAGCCAAAAATTAACCTATCATCATGTCGCATCTTGTAGTTATTAAAACTCATAAGTTGCTATGCAATGATGATAGTGGGTCTGTCAATCCATTAGAGTTCAAACTTACACTCATTATCACTGTGTGGATGGTCCAGTGGACGTAATAACATGGTTTATAAGACTAATACTAGTTCCACATTTGGCAAACCCAAATGTTTTTGGAGTGGAGCGTCTACGTAACGCGTCTCCTAGCATCGCCTACTTGGAGGAGTTTTTCGGTTTTACTACTCTTCATATAACGCGTGGAATGACTACGTAATGCAAGCCGTCCGCGAGCTCCTCACTGAGCACGACACAGTTGTAAACATGCATAGCTTTCCATCCGGCAGGCCATGGCCCTCTCAAAGTTGTGCCTAAGCTGCTGAATTTTCGATGATCCAGGAATCATTTCGCGAAATTGAGAGGCTGGCAACCCAATGATCGACCTCTGTCCATTACTCTATTGTGGGTGGTTCTTTTGTCGTCCGGTCAACGAAAGAAGGCATGGTCAAATACGTTGAGTTGTTAAACAATCAGTTAGACTACATAAAGTTTACTTGAAAGGAAAAGAAAAGAAACTGGTTTATATTTTTGGACATTCATATCGACTTGTAAAAGGCGCCTACAGCACAAAGTAGTGCCAAAAGCAAAAGCAATGTAATAAAGCACATCGATTCATCACCTTTCCTCTCATCCACCGCACACAAAAATGCGTGCATGTGAAGAACATGTTGCGAATGGCTAGCATTGTGCGTAACAGAAAAGAACATGAGGTGAAGTCCTAAAGCTTTGCGCGGAAAATAATCATTTCTGATGCAAGAAATGGAGGGAGCCACTCGGATTAAATTTAAAGGAACATAGACGCCTAGATGATAAGTCAAGCGAAAATAAGGATCCTGCCCTTCATTTGTAACGATGTAAGCACATCTATCAAACGCTGCCTAAAACAGCAGGTTTGGACTGGAACAAAAACATAACGGAGAAGATTTGAATGTAAAAGTACTATTATCGCACGAGAACTTGAAGCATCTGGACGACAAGCTCTTGGAGTTTTCGGATAAATATTAGAAATCTAGAGCTCATGTGGCGCAGTGGTTAGAGGTGCTTTGCGTCGCACAAGAGGTCAGTGGTTTGATCTCGCGTTCATGGCTCACCAAACCATCCGTCCCTGCGGGGTCGGTAAATTGGTACCAGACTGGTCTTAGACTTTTCTTGAAGGATAAGCAGCACTGACTCGGTTCAAAGGTATGCCTGCGCGAGTCATTGTAAAGGCCAGATATGCATTCAAGCACCTCAAACGAAGTAAAAAATTGAAGACGAATGCATGGCGCATTCCTCAGGGATTGATCAACGTCGAGAGCTCTATCCTTTTTCTCCTTTATTAGAAATCCAAAAACGAACTGTAAAGATAAGTGTCTCGCAGTTACGCGTGATTACCCAGCATACCTCAGGCTAATATTTTTCACAACCTAGGTCAGGCACATTTTTACCTATGCAAGACTCTTAGCGGCTTGTCTCCAATAATTATTTGGGAATCCTGACAGCATATTTCAAGCCTTTCATAAGGTTTGTTATAGCACTTTTTGTGCTAGACGTACGTTTCGACCTTCTGGCTTAATCAGTAGCACGGTGCCTGTCGATTCAGTCAATCTCCTGTAAGGGAATATAGCCCTACCTATTAGGGAATCGGCGCCGAATTAGCCGCATTGCCTGCAAATTGAAAAGATCATTCTACATTGCAGTGATAATAAATCACTGCATTTCAAGTAATAAGATCACCTGACATCAAATAAATAACAGTCGATTGCTTATAGCTCCTAAATTGAATACTGTCTCTATAATCGATTGTTCTCCAAGACCCCGCCTAAAATTTAATACGTCTTTACAGCATATTTCAAACCTTTCATGAGGTCTCTTGTGACCTTATAGCGCTTGACTTACGTATCAACGTTCTGCCCTGTTGACATGGATTGATTTGTTACTACTACAATGTAGAGTGGCCCTTCACTCTACAAACAGTATAAATAATTCGGCGTTGATTCCGTTATATGTAGTGGTACATTCTCTTGCAAGAAATTGGCTGAAGCGAAAGGCACCGTGCTCATGATGAATCCAGAAGGCCGGTACGTACGTCTAGCACTAGAGCTGACATAAGAAACTTCATGAGAGGCTCAAAATACGTATTGAATTCTAGGCGAATTTTTTTGAAAAAAGGTCCAATGTAAAGTTATCTGGAATTCTCCGAGAAATAATTGAAAGGGGAATGTTTCGAAATGAAGGTTTTTTTTCCTATGTAGTCCAGAAAATTTCTTTTTTACGTCATTCGGCCGGGATTATGAGAGTGTCAGACGCAGTGGATTGCGATTCAATTTGGCATTTACAGCCTGTGCAGAAGGCGAAAGTAGCCTAAACGTCAGTCAGTGAATCATTATTGTGGTGTATTGCTAAAGTACGAGCAGGAGGAAACGAGCGGCTTGGGGAACGTTTTAGAGCATCGAAAATGTAGTGAAGAGGACAAAGAACATCCGACTCCGTGCCCACCTTTTCGACTCGACAATTATCCCTGCCCTAACGTATGGAGCAGAAACCTGGTCGCTACGTAAGCAGGATGAAAGATCACTTGGCGTTATCGAACGCGCAGTCGAAAGTTCGATGCTAGGAGTATCCCGTATCTTGAAAATGAAAGAAAGGATCCGAAGTTCCGACCTACGTCAACGATCGAAAATCAGAGACGCCGTTTCTACACGCCAGGATATTGAAAATAAGGTGGACCGGACACGTGATGCGCTTCAACGACAACCGATGGACGAGAGCCGTTACCGACTGGATCCTCGCGACGTCAAGCGCTCTAAAGGAAGACCACTGACCCGTTGGTCCGATTTCTTCACGAAAGCGATGGAAGAAAGATATGATGCTCAGCGAATCCCTAGAGCGAGGAGGACCCACTGGGCTACTCTTGCACACGATAGGGAATAATGGAAGAGTTGCTGGTACCCGCTCGAGTCACTCGACGATGAACGGGACGACAGGTGACACAGGTGATTGCTATAGTACACACTAATTACTATTATTAACCGCCTCAGAACTGCCTATCACGAAAAAGCAATGAATTTTCCAATGTATGCCGAGGTTAATAGATAGTCGGTTCTAAGAAAATGCCAAGGATTGATTTTTAAGAAACATTCGTTCAGAAGATGCGACTTCTATGAATTTATAAATGTGTGAACAAATGAAGAACCCCACGAGTCGCAGTTGCAGATGGCGACTATGCACGGCTGCAGACAGAAGCTATAAAACAAAATTCTGATCAGAGATTGGTAGCACCAATGACTCGAGCCTAACCGTTGTATTCCTTACGACACTGGAAATTGCAAATCTAAGATTGTTGCCTTCCAGTACTGACATGAAATGACTACTGCGTCTCAAAAGGACACTGTAAAAAGTCATTCACGACTTCTCACTCTATATGTAGCTCCACTTCTTCCTATGTGACTCAAAAACCTGACGCTAATCTTCATCGACCCAGTTATGTGGTTCAATATCTACCTCAGAAGATTATAAAAGTCATATTCAGCGGAAACCAAGCCGGACAGTTGCAGACGAATAGAGACCATCACCATATCTGCAGCGATCGTAAGATCCGTGTAGTTTATATTGAAAACATATTTTTCGTTCTAGACATTGCCAAAATGATTGATACGATATTAGACGGATAGGTAACCATTTGAGCTGACAGAGTTTTCAAAGGCATTTGAGAATTCAAGGTAAAGCATATCAACGAAGAGTGTGGCGAAGTCCATTGAGAAATCACTTGCTTAGAAGAAATCAGTTTGTCTTCCATTCAAATGAGACTTCATAGGAATCTCCAGCAAGTAAGGTATGTAGACCTCTTGGGCAGGAAATCTTCATGAGTAATTTCACTGCTAGAACTCGTTATGTGACATGACGGCATCTTTAACATAAAATGAATTTTACTAGCGCAACATTATCCGGCAAAACACTCTCGTAAAATTTTGGAGGCCGTAAGAAGAAAACCGGAATGGTATAATATGAGGTGAACTTGAGTAACGGCATCACCATCTTCCTCCAAGTGATCCACTTGATTTCTATGACATCATGAATACGGTTTGCGAAACAAATGCGCTCGGTCATCAACGACGAAGATGTAAATAATGATAATGCCCTAGCCAAGCATAAAAAATGATCTAGCAATCCACTTACATATGTTATATTAGTGAGTAGACACTGAAAGTTCTAATGACGCGGTTTTGAAGTTGATCAAGAGAAAATGAGCATTAAAGAAAAATTGTAAAGACACCGAGAAATTTGTGAATATATGAAGGGATGCTCCATCGTAATGTTTTGGCTTCCAAGGATGGAAGGACAAGTCTTGATTGGCGGTTTCGAGGAAGAGAGGAATCTTCGAACTATCGCATATGCGTCATCAAGTGATGGAGAGTAATTCAGCTCTCCGTCGGCGATCAACGATCTATCAACTTGCGTAAGCATAAAAATGTTGACAATTATGTGAGCCACACATCTTGATGCGTCTTAACGGCGATATATCCGATAAATGCAGGTATTTAGCTAGTTAACTTTTGTCAGCGCACAATGGAGGCACAATAAGCAGGATAATTAAACTTCGCACATATTCAGCTAGATGGGTACTAGAAACGGCCTTACACTAACTTCTGGACAGTGAGTGTTGAAACTTCTTTCCAAATTCGTATTTCGTATTTCACACAGCTAAAATTAATATTAAAAGAAAGAAGAAAGCACACTGGTGACGCGGATTACCATTAACGGATACAACTCATGTATATTCTGTGATAGCTCATGAAAGGAATATTCAGTGCAACCATGTCAAAAGAGAGCTTAGCGAAATAACAACGAGTAATGAGAACGTTACGACTATCATACTATTGTCTCTTGATATATTACAACCAAATTTACAACTGCAATAGGCAACATATGCAGAGATACGTTTGGTGTCCTTAAAAATTCTTTGATGACTACTGAAATTACTAATAATGCGAATACTAATACAGACAATTAGACAGATAGATAGACGGAGAGATAGATGGATAGTTAGACAATCAGGTCAACAGACAAGCAGAGAAACGAAAAAATAGAATAGTACTAGTACAATCAGTAAGAACAACCGCGAAACGTTGTTAATGACACAGCGCAGTGCATTCATTTTTCTCTAGGCAACAAAGCTCTATGTTTACTTCATTCCGCACTCATTCCGAATCATGTACTTCAAACAGAAAAAACAAATCGTCTTGCTTATCTGTTCTCGATTTCCATTCATAGATTACCCACAAGTTATAGTGCTTCACAAATGCCTCGTTTTTTGGATAGAGCACTTTTGGAGAAAAATTATGTAATGCGTCATCATGCAATTGTACTGCATCGTAAACGGAACAGCACATAATTTGTTCCGTTTTACTGATAAAAATTGCAAAATGTATTAGACCTATCACCGTGTTCTTTAACCAGGAATGATTTTGTTACTGTGTTTCGCAACTGATAGTGGTTTTATTACCGTTTTGTTAACGGATTGAATAGTGAAAAACTTGTCAACTGCATGTTTATGATGACGAGCATCAAACAGGAGAATAATTGTTTTATTTCCTCTCCTTTTATAGAATTGAAACGAAGATAGGTTCACGATGACTGTCACATATTCTCTTGATGTTGCAAATTCGTCATTTTTTTGCCTGTATAGATTGTTATTCAGGTGGAAGGTTAGTTTTTTTTAGTACGACAATTCACTTTGTTGTTTACTTTTGGATTTTACAAAACAATCACTGGTTCTTGAAAGTAGAACCCGATGACTTAGAATGTTTATGAATCTCCAACAAAAATATACATTGTTTGAGATTTTCTTCTTTTACAGTGCATGTTTCATTGAACATAGAATCACCATGTGATATTATATTGATCAATAAGCTCTCACAAATATTCGCTTAACTTGAATTTACAAACTTCTTACAGGTACCCAATCAATTATTAATTTTGCTTGACCCGTCATCACATCTAGTTTGCGGATCTCAGAACTTCTTTCATTCGATTCTCTCTCACATTTACACTCACGAAATCTCCGAACATCCAGATGCTTCCAATTCTGCTTGCAAATTAATTTTTTTTAATTTGCTAGAATTCCGATCCAGTGTAATCTCCTCGCAACCTTGGGGATAGCCGAGTTGAGGTGATATCACGTGATTGTAAGAGAACGTCGGGGAGAGGTCAAATCAGTACTGTGCTTCCTGATGAACTGCATCAGTTACTAATCCGCTATCCCCTTTCAAAGTAGATATAGAAGAATATCAAGAAATAAATAAGCAACTTATTTGTTCTAAAATAATGTATGTATGTGAAGTTGTTTAAGAATTATAAATTACCAGACGAGGGCTCATCCAATATCGTAAAAGCTCAAAAACTGTTGCACAACCATTACAAAGAATTATAATATTATGTTGAAGAAAAAAGTATAAATGCATAACCTATGATTCTTCTAATCGTACTGCTTCCTAGCAGTGATATTGTGTTCAAATATGAATCTAAGAATAGTGAGTGGTATACAGAAGTGCGACATCGGGCTGGAGTTGAACACGTGTCATATCCTTACCGGGACGTGTGCTACCACTACACCATCAAGGCCACCCCTTTGCAACTACTCTTTCTTCGACATAAACTGTCGAAGGTATCGGCAAACAGCCCTTAACAGGGCCTTCCGCGTCTTGCCTACTACTCAGTCTTCTCAGATGCACATATATACATATATATTAACATATATACTATATAAACATACAAATACACATATATACACATACATATATGTATATATATATGCGTATATACACCCTGTGCGGACTATAAGGGTAATTATGACCCTCAACTGGGCGCGTCGCTCGGACGGTTACGAAGAGAGATGAGTGCTCCAATACAATCCCGAGTTAACTAAGGTCTTAAAGAAAAATTATCGTCAGAAAACGATAAAATACCACTGATGAAACTCCTATATGAATAAATTTAGCAAGATTAAAGCTAATGCTTCCCAAAATCTTGCATTTTTCAAAAGAGAAGACCACATCTTGGGAAAGAGAAGTGTATTTCCAACTGTTTTTCAACAATTTCTTCTATCATATTGATGTTTATGTAGTCAATCGATATCTTGGTAAATTCTAATTCTGATACTAAGCTTTCTAATTCATAGTGGATTCAAAAAAATTTTGTTTCACATTCAAGATGTCTTTCCGGATAAAGTATTCTTATAAACAATCAATAACGATTCTATAATGCAGATCTCAGCGACTTAAAAGACGTACTTTATTTTTGAGAGGACTTCCTAAAGAGCTATGAAAGTCTAGAAAAGGTTGGGTTTCGCACTCCATAGGGTGGGATATTGCGACAGTGGCCCCAAGTCACCATGCCCTTGGCAACAGGTCAACTAACTGTATCTTCTTTTGAGTGATACATACAGTTATAAGATCCTTCCAAAAACAAACTTTTTATAGAAATAGACGAGATTTAAGCGATCGAAGAATTATTGAAAGATCAGCGGAAAAGCTTCCTTCAGTGGGGAACGCTCAAGTGTGGAAGATATTCCAATTCTTACTGTTTGAGCGCATTGAAGAAGCCATTTTGAAAATAAAGTATACCATCGTATTTCCGATATTTCAGCTATCGATTGAGTATTATAACTATGAAGAACCAGAAAACTCCTTTTTCTCAAGATGTCAAAACAGAAAGCAGAAAGCGGACATCAAAAATGATCCAATTTTCCGAAATCTTATCTTCTCTTAACTCTCACAGCATCTCGGAAAGAACTTTCTGAAAACCAAGTACACCGTTGAAATTGGTTGAAATTTTAAGATTTGTTATCTAATAATTGCTGATTGCTTATTAAAGAAACTTTTTTCTGGCGAGAAATCCTCGAAAGTAGCAAATTCTTATTTTGACAATCACATTGCAAAAAACAGGCCACCTGAAAAATAGAATACGCCGTTCAAATTTACTTAATTTTAGTTATCAAATGATTGCCAGAAAGTTCTACAAAAGTAGAAAAAAGTACGCTTTTACCAAAGGACTCAAACAGAGTGGAGATGACAAAAAAACGTATACCTTCATCACTTCTTCGCATACCATAGCTAAGAATAAGAAATTCGAATGAAACTACGCATTAATCTGAGAAATGGGAATCTAAACTGCACTATTAATCAAAAAATATTGAGAATTGTCGATGAAGCGGGATCGCAAGCAATAAGCAGCACTGTTTTTGACGAACTATTCATTGTTTTCCAATTTTCAGCCAGTATGATGATTATTATGCACTTTATGGCATAAAGTTTATGAAAACTGAAAGAAATAGAAGATAAGTTTGACTCAGTTATGGATAAGTATAAATATAATATCGTAGAAACGATCGATAAAGCTTTTAATATAGACATTCCATAATTACTTGATATTTCCTTTCGAAAGTGTGTATTATGAATGGAGCAATTACATTGTTTTTAAAAATAGTAACAATACTGTAGTCTGTTCTATCATGTTTGAACATTTGCTGACACAGCAATCCCATTTAAGGAAGAAAAAAGGATAAATTTTATTAGAAAACTATCATATTAGCCTTGGAGCAAGCGCCGGCAGCCTCTCTGCGTAGCCGTCCGAGACGCTCCATCATTAACATATAGTGAAACCTCTTTGTCGCAAATTGTAGATCATTCCTGTTTGATGTCCATGAAAAGCATGTTATATTTTCAAAAAGACAAGAAAATTTCATGTTCCCTTACGAATCCATTCAAAAGAAGTCTCATTTTTGGTAACAGTGCTTTTAGCTTCCGTTACATCTCCAACTTGCATTTCAATTTCAGTAGAATATCTAGCATTCTCAGGGATCAATATGGAAGTCTGTATGGGCGGAATTGATGGTCTGGATGATCTTATACAGTTTACTGAGTATACTTTATAGATTTCTGCTTACAAAACCACAAAGAGAGTGAGTCGTTTGTAACACTAGAAACTCTTAGGTATCCAGTTGAATCTTCAAGACCTCTTATATTGTACTTCCTACTTCAAAGTCTCTGAATTTCCAAAGTTTTTAGTCAGGGAAGTGAGTACAAATTAAAAGGTCTAATCTTCATTAAATTGCGGGATAAATATTGCAAGATATCTTACAAACTCTCCTTATAAATAAAACTCATGTGAAATTGGTATTTCTTTTTCCAAACTCGGCAACCCACGTTTATGCGATTTTGCCTTTGTCAGTGCCTCACATTCTGTACCATATCACATCCACTTTTTGGTAAAAAGTTCTTATACTTAGTGAGAATCTTTTGATAGAATTAATTCAAAAGTCCAACTATTAAATAGAAACTCATCACTAGGCTACTTTTGTGGGAAAAGTCACTGGTGTGTTGTTAAACCTATGAAAAATAAGCCTTGCTCAAATTAAAGGATAAATCCGAGAAAAAAATGCCATATCACTTGTTATGTACAGAAACTCTCCGCTTCTTTCATATTCGGACTTTTGAAATTTACCCAACGGTTTCAAAGGTTTTCCAGTCCGTTGTTTTGTTTAGCTTTCCATCTAGATGTTCTTTTGTGAGGACACAAAGTGGCCTACTCGTTTACTCTATATATCCATCAATACATGTTTTATCAGAGATCAGTTATATTGTGTTTAAAGCTCATGTGCTCTGCTCCTCTATCATTAGAATATATCAATTTCGTTTTACACGAGCAGCTGTACAGGCGTTAGCAAACCAGTTGGCGCCGTAATGTCTAAAATGGGGATTTTACAAATTGTAGAAATTCCACCTAATGCACAACATCGCCAATTAGTTTGGACCGCCTTCACGACCGTCTATGTGTAACAAAGGGCTTTGTGTATGTCCCAATGGTAGAGAGGCAAACTGCATGCGCTCAGGTACAATATAAGTGATCTCTTGTTAGAAATGCGGTGACGAGTATACAGGAGAATAGAGTGAACCACTTTGTGCCTCCATAAAAGAACACTTAGATGGAAAAGAGAAAAGTCGTATAAGTACTCCTTCGGCGCATGGCGAGCATAGGACAGAAAGATAACGATGACGAGTTTGAAGTGGTAGCGAAAATTTTGAAGCGCGAGTCAAAAACATTGAAGCAAAAAACTCTTAAGGCTTTTGGATAGGTTCAAAAGCACGGACAGAGCAGAAGCAGAAAGGATCTGACCATAATAAATAATATAACATCTCGCCTCGGATTTTATTCTTGGCTTGAGTTAGGTTCATTTTTCATGGGGTATAAGAAGACACGGACCACGGACCTCCCTCTTTGAGGAATCCCGCCCGGTTAGTCGCGAGGGCACGCGGCGCGTCCACAGGTGGTGGATAGGGGAATAAACGCAAACCAAAAGCGACCGTGTGCTTCCCAGAGACGCAGGTGGATTCAGAGGATGAGCCTTTGCTTCTGCAGCGCCAAATTGACAAAAACTCTATTTCTACGAATGAGTCGGCTAAAAGCCTGCAGTCAAGCGGCTGGGAATTACATGGGAGGCGGTTAGGAGTCGCCTATAACAAATAAGCTCCTCCCGCTCCTCCGAGAGAGACTGGCAAGATACTCGTGAGTACCCAGCCCCCACATTTAGAGCCTGGCAAGCTATACGTTGGGTATCGAAATGCCAAAAACAGTAACAAATATGGGCCTCATTACCCTGACCCCGAAAGAGCCCCTGGTAGCGCCAGGTAGGACGAGTACGGAGAGGCTGCTAAAATCTCAGGGCCGAACTAGGCTGCCAAGATCGAAACGGACTAAAATGACGATCTGTACCTACAACGCAAGAATTCTTGCTCTTGAATCCGCTGTAGAAGATCTATTGATTCAAGCAAGAAAAATAAGGTACGACGTCATTGGCCTGGCTGAGACGAGAAGGCGCCATCCATTTCACGCTGCTTATGACACCGGAGAAGAACTGTTCCTTGATACATGCGATCGCAGAGGTGTCGAGGCGTTGGCGTCCTCGTCAAATCGAATTTGACCGTGAGCATTGATTCGTTCGAACAACTAACAACCCGTATCGGACGAATACGGTTGAAACGATGTGGTTCTATGCCGGCTTTGACCATCTTCGTTGCTTATGCACCAACATTAAGCTATGACGAAGACGAAGACGAAGTCGAAGCGTTCTATGTAGACCTCGAAAAATTCTTCAGAGAAGATCATACATTCTTCAAGGTCATTGTCGGAGATTTTAATGCAAAAATTTAACCTAGAAGAACGTCTGAAGAACGTCACATAGGGACCCACTGACTAAAATGGAATGAACAGGGCGAGAGAATATCTGACTTTATCATGACGGCCCAAGCCATCCATGGTAACTCGCAATTCCAAAAGCCTCTTTCTCCGCGATGGACGTGGCCAATGGAGAGTACCATAACAAACTAGTCAACATCTTAGTAAATCGAAGGTTTTGCCTGGCATATGTCGCTGTTGTTCCTAAGTTCTACACGGAATCAAACCATCGCCCCCTTCGCACAACGTTCCGTTTTTCGAGGAGCGGAGAGAAAGCCGCTATATTTGAAAAAAGAATTCCCAGAACTACCATAAACTGGGATGTATTCAAATCATTAGTCGGCTCTTGGGAAGATACCGTTGTCGACAACATCGACGAAGAATACGATCGACTCGTTGAATTTCTTCACGTTAGCTTATAAAAGCCGAGAGTCCTAAGGTCACGAAGAGACGCTTGTCTCCGCAGACACTCGAGCTGATATGTCAACGTGGAATCGCACGTGCTGCAGGCAACCGAAACCCTACATCCGAACTTTCGATACGCTGCAGAGAGGCGATAAAAGAGGACCTCAAAGGGAGAAGAGGAGCAGTCATGGCAGAGGCTGCAGAAGCTGGGAAGAGCATTCGCAAAGCCCAGCGAGGCTTTGCCAACTACAAGACCAAGATGATTGCACTCCGATACCCTGACGGGACACTTACAGCTTCCAGAAGGGCTATGGAGAAAATTATCCACCAATACTACTTGGATCTCTTCGCTAACCATATCCTCTTACCGTCATATAGAGTGAAAGAGGACGAATATGTTGTTCCACTGGTCCTCCCTTCCGAAATCCGACATGCTATCTCGTCGGTGAGGAACAGAACAACACCCGATCCAGACAGGATTAGACCAGAACACCTGAAGAACCTGCCGCCAGTTCTCATCAACACCGTGGCTCGGCTCTTCACTCGCTACCTGTCAGAATGCAAGGTCTCTTTTCAGTGGAAAACCAGCAAGACCGTATTGTTGTTCAAAAAGGAGACCTTCACGACATAGGCAATTATCGCCCAATCTGCTTGCTGTCCTTTGTCTATAAATTCTTTACTCGAGTCATCCTAAATAGGATTGACAGAACACTGGACGAAGGACAGCCATGCGAACAAGCAGGGTTCCGAAAAGGATTTAGTGCCATAGACCACATCCAAAAGAGTACAAGACTCATTGAAGTTCCGCGAGAGTACAAGCAACCACTCTGCCTCACTTTCATCGACCTGAAGAAAGCCTTTGATTCAGTGGAAACAGAAGCGGTTATAGAGGCTCTGGATAACCAGGGCTTCCCTACTCGGTACATAATGATCCTTCGTGAGCTTTATAAACATTTCACGACCAAAATATCTCCACTCTACAACAATATCATAATTGACGTAAGAAGAGGGGTTCGACAAGGCTATACAATTTCGCCAAAACTACTCACTGCCACCCTAGAAAACGTCATGCGAACATCAGAATGGGACGATATGTGAGTGAAAATTGACGGTCGACAATTAAAGCATCTTCGCTTCGCTGACGATACCGTTCTCATAACACTAAACATCAGTCAAGCAGAACGAATGTTGACCGATTTCGATAACGTCTGTGGAAAGATTGGTCTTCAACTAAATCTAATGAAAACAATGTTCATGAGGAACGGGTGGGTTTTGAATGTCCCGTTCACGCTCTACGGAACGACAATCTCCGAATGCTCCAGTTACGTCTATCTAGGTCGTGAAATCAACATGATGAACGACCTAGCTCCAGAGTTGAGCAGGAGGAAACGAGCGGCTTGGGGAACGTTTAAGAGCATCGAAGATGTAGCGAAGAGGGCAAGAAAGATCCGACTCCGTGCCTACCTTTTGAACTCGACAATTATCGCTACCCTAACGTATGCAGCAGAAACCTGGTCGCTACGTAAGCAGGATGAAGGTCACTTGGCGTTATTGAACAGCAGTTGAAAGTTCGATGCTAGGAGTATCCCGTATTCGCAAATGAGAGAAAGGATCCGAAGTTCCGACCTACGTCAACGATCGAAAATCAGAGACGCCGTCCTACACGCCAGGATATCGAAAATAAGTTGGGCCGGAGACGTGATGCGCTTCAACGACAACCAATGGACGAGGGCCGTTATCGACTGGATTCCTCGGGACGTCAAGCGCTCTAAAGGAAGTCCACTGACCCTTTGGTCCGATTTCTTCACGAAAGCGATAGAAGAAGGATATGATGCTCAGCGAATCCCTAGAGCGAGGAGGACCCACTGGGCTACTCTTGCACGCGATAGGGAAAAATGGAAGAGTTGCTGGTACCAGCTCGAGTCACTCGACCATCAACGGAACGACAGGTGATACAGGTGATAATAAGACATCGGTAAGCTCTCCAATACAGGTGTTTTAATGGAGGGTTTCACGAAATAGTTAGACATTTTAGGTGGTTGATCTTCAGATTCTTGCCAAAAATATGAACTATTAACGGAATAATTGAACATGATTTGATAAAGTACGTTGAGGCTCTGACAAAGGCGAAATCGCCGAAACGTGAAAGCTGAGTTAAAGGAGAAACCCCAACGTCGTGCAAGGTTTGTTTAGGAATTAAATAAATGGGACTGTTTTCTCTTATTTTAGATCTTCAACTTTGAAAATACTCACTATCAAATGCGTAGAGTAACTCTTTGTTTCCTATTCCCTCATATTATTAATACACCTCTTGAGGCGGAAGGGGTTAGTGGTGCGCTATTTTTAGCTTCTCTTTTCAAATCTAAGGGTGATCATGACGGCGTCACTTCAGGCAGAGATTTTTTAAATACAAGACAGTCTCGAACTGTTTCTCTATGTTATAAGTATTACTAATCGAAATTTAGACACTATTTCTGGTTAAGTTCCAACATGAAATTTTACAAGAGAATATAAGCAAATAACTATTGTATTTCATTGAAATTTTATTTATTTTTACCTTGTTATTACTTAAAGAGCTCCCGAAATTTGTCCGAAGACCTAGACGCCTTTTACTTTCAGAGTTTTTGAGGATCTCTGCGTGTTTTTTGACACTTATTCATCATTTATTCCTATTACCTTTATGCTTGGTTTCTACGTCTCTGCCGTATTCACTAGATGGTGGCAAATTTTCGATAATATCGGTTGGATTGATACGTACGTTGCCTATTGTTGTCAAGAAGGAGCACCATTATTGAATAGATTTCATCGTCAACGGAGATGTCGAAGCCATTCGTCCCACGTCGACAGTACCCTATAATGCTATTTGGTTGAAACACCGTCGAAAAAACATAGCTGTTCGATTAGACTTTGTTTAATCGTACGGACGACCTTGGTAATCATACAAACGATATCGGAATAAAATCTTCGAAGGCAGTTGTACTTTGTAATGTGAAAATGTAAACGTCATGAATGCTATACATGAGTTTCAATCAGAGCGACAAAATAGTTTCTGAGAGAAAAAGCTAATTAGTTAAGGTGGCTGATTAGGTTTTTTTGATTAATTAGAGCAATCTTTCTCGTTCAACATTTCCGAAACTACTATCTGAAAATTTCAGCCCATGTCTGTGGATCGCGCAATATGTTCGTGGTTCAAATGAAAGAGCACGGTTAATACGTCGCACTTTGATACGATACTTAGTGCTCACTCAAGCGATTGTCTTCCGTGATGTATCGTCTGCTGTTAAAAAGCGTTTTCCTACAATGAATCATCTCGTCACGTCAGGTTAATACTGGTCAAATAGTATAATATAACTTTACTCAAAAAGAGCAATAACTAGTACAGAAACTCGACATCTTTCTTAGTGGCAAGCTAAAATAAGGTAAATAAAATCTTACACAGCTGACGATTTTCTGACAGCGTTGCCGTTTTGAGAGCAGGCATCAATTTGATCAAATATCAGTTCGATGTAATTGAATGTTCGTGGATTTGTCGGGTTGTCCTACATCTTTTTTAGGCATCAATGTTTCATTCAGCTCATTTCTACTTTAAACGGGGTTATGGTATGTTGGAGGGTGTTCCAGTCGCCTAATCCCGGGAGAGATGGTATCAATGGAAGGTGCGCCGCGATTTGATCAACTAAGAATCGAATGGATCAGTGCTAGTTCCGCTCGATTATATTTTACAAATATAAGTTCGACACTAATGTAAGGAAGACGGTTGAGAAGATCAACATTGCGTTTGGCGCAACTACACGAATCTGTGCGCTACTGGCATAAGCGTTTTGACAAAAGCGATGCGAGCTGTCAAAGTCAATTTTTTTCTGGCCTATACCTTTCACGAAGACACTCTACGCTACGATATAGAAGTGCATCTGAGTGCTAGTAACAGATTTTTGAAGCAGATACTTGGATAACGCAACACCATCGCTCGTCATCTAAATGAAATGGGTTACAAAAAAGTAATGTCTTAATGGACACCTCATGGATCGACCGACTACGAACGGTTGCACAAGTGATCACCTGCGAAAGTCTTTCGTTGCCACAACACAGGCAAAATTTTTTCGAGTCGATCATCGCTGGAGATGAGTAGAGGGTCTGCTAATGAGATCAACACACGCCACGCCGACTGGTTGTCTCGTGGCAAAGGCCTGCCAACTCAGCCTAAGATCAAGTTCTATGCTTGAAAGCGATAACTAGCAAGCAATCAGTGCCAAAATGTACGGAAAACAACTGCATAAGTTGGTCGCAGCAGTGAGAGAGAAGCGTCTGAAATGACTCAGTGTCGCCCTTCTTGAGGATGACGCCACGAGCTCACATAGCACAGTTAACTCGCTGTATTTTGGAGAAACTGGGCGAGATGGCAGCAGCACAGCTACAGTATAGCGCTGATATTGCTTCATCGTGTTATTATATCTTCCTCACCCTGAAACGACATCTGTGAAGAGAAAAATCTGAAGACTACAACCAGTCTAAAAATTGACCTCCGCGACTTATTTGATCGTCAGTCTTTATGAGATAAAATTACCCAGTCTTTGTGTCACCCGGGATTCGAACCTAGATCTCACTCTCTCCGAAGCGTATGCCAACCGTTGCACCACCGACGCAAACGTTTTTGCATAGCACTTCACATTATTGAGTATATTGTATGACCATAACACCGCAAGAGGCGGTTGAATGAATGAATTTCATTGATTACCCAACCTTCGTTTAGCAAAAGGTTGCATCTCATCAATCATGGTTGTGATCAGATTACTGATCGGTCAATTTTTTTGGGAAATGATAATACAATTAACAAAGTGTCAAAACGTAAAAAAAACATGGGGCAACCCAATTGAAGGAATATGTTAGGCTGATGAAAAACTAAATGCGGTTTATGCAAAGTTAAAAAGCGCAGCTTAATAAGAATATTTTCTTGAATATATGTGCTGTCTGTACATTATTTGATGCATATTTTTCGCTTTATATATTAGTGATATTGGAGTAATACTTGCTGTTTATTTTATATTCAATCTAGGCTGTGGATATTGGTTGTTGCAAAAGTAATTGCGGTTTGATATCGTGAGTTGACAATAGCTCTTAGAGCACCATGGACAACTCGTTAAATCAAAAACACATCTAACTTCCAAAGTGATAACGAACGCAAAGTGCAGTGGTAGTCTAAGAAGTTTTGTAAAGAAGGCGCATTTCAACAAAGCGTAAACCGCAATTACTTTGTACCAACGTCGTCAAAGTCATAAGAAAAACAATAGTCGAGACTAATCCTTTCAAGAGAGTGCACGAAATGTTTCAAAGAAATTAAATGTCTGCCATTCTGCCGTTTTCGCCATTTGAAGCAAATTACAAAAGTAACTGAGTTTCGGCACGGTTTGGAAAGGCACTTATTTTTGCGCCAACCAAGTACATAGAGTCCGTGCTAATTTTGGCATCTCCAACGCTTGAGCCAGTTTAGCCCATAAGACCCAGCTAATGCTTTAGAGCAAACGATAATTCATCAACATCTAGTGAACCTAAGGTTTTCTGAGTTTTCTGAACATGACAGAAACGTCGAATAACAAAAATATCGAATAGATCAGTAGTTTTTTTTTGTTGAAAAGTCGCGAGGTGTTAAAAATAGTCTTTATTGAATATTAGTGATGCAATGCAACAATACAGTGTAGTAGTGCATAGTGCAATAATCGTGCTGGCTTACGTTTCGGCGAGGTTCGCCATTATCAGAGCTTGGAAAGGTCAATTTGATCCGCAAATCATTCAGTCAGAAGCCTCCATAACCTCAGCAGAAAACTCAAGAAACGAGTTTTGGGTCGCATACTAAAAACTTCATTTCAAAAACACACGCCGCTTAGATGTTTTAGGTCTTTCAATTAATCAGTGAAGACCAGCCGAGACCCCTTAGAGTCAGTGCATAAGCGAGACTGTGCCTGGTTCAGGCCGGGAAGATTAGGGATTAGGAAAACTATTGATCTATTCCTACTATGCCAAGGTTAATTTATAGTTGGTCTTGGGAAAATGTCTAAATTCGAAAGCAGTTTTGAGAAAACCCAGTTTCGGCAATCAGGATGACGTAGCGTATCAAATTTAGTTTTGTACAACAGTATAAACACGATAGAGTCACCAGACGGTGCTTTGATACACAAAATGAATGTTGATCAACATTTTCATTTGGAAAAAAAATTTTCTTCCCAAGCCTTTTGAAAAGCCTATTTTTAATTATTTTTACTTCAGCATTTGCAGTTGCAATCAAGGTTGACTTACACGAGATATCAGAATTGGAATCTAAATCCACTCTTTCACGCGTTAGTTCTGCCGTGCCAGCTCTGTTCGCCTGAGCAGTACAAAGATCAAAACATTTCTGTTCTCATCACTCCTTTCCCGCCCTCTAGGCCCGTATATGATAATGTTTTCTCTCTCAACTGCGCCTTCAGACGAGCGCGTCAATTAATTGTTAAGCTTGAGAGCCTTCACTGACTGATATAGCACCTGTGCATCTAAAAGAAAATGAGAAAGTAGAGCTTATGAAACACATGCATAGACTCATTTTCTACTGTCTTATGGCCTATCGCGTATTTGTTGATTATTAATACTGAATTTGTCTTGAAGTTGGCTTATAGAATAATGTAAGAGTAACGGAACGCTGTTCACATTCGTAATCTTTTTGCCTTTTCAATGCTACATGATTTGACTTAATGAGAGTAAAACCGGAACTGCTCACAAGGTTGGCTTATAGGTTTTGATGACTAGAAAAGAATTGGATGAATTCGACTCAATAGTGACAACTACGCCGAAATACTGGGTTCCCATGAATTGGTGTTTAGTTTAGTACGAGTTGCCAAAGAGGAAGGCAAAATACCTGGAGAGATGATCTATGTAGATCTCATGGAGGTAAGAATTTAGATTCATTAGGAAGCATGGGCATTTCTGTGCTGGTAATAAATTAATCTCATTTAGAAAATACGTCAGTATCGCGTGCAGGTGCTTAGTTTGACACTATACGATTGGGTGCCCGTACCGCTCGTCTACACACAAGTGCGGTAGAGATTCCTAATAGAGAAGAAACTATATCGAGTTCTCTCTGATTAGGAGGGAACAAATGGAAAATCGATCTCATTGGCTGGAGAAGAACTTTTTATAGGAGTATTACCAACCGTTCGAAGTCGGGACTTGTGGCTACACCCCACGTCGTCGGCTTTTCAAAACACTTCGTTGTAACATTCTAACATTCAAAATAAAATCATGTTTCAAAGAACCACGTGTTTTTCTCTCTCATCTCGCTAATATTTCGCTGGACAAAACTCCTTCCTCAGAGTGCTAATACTCAAACTGTAGCACCAGCTACAAGAAGTCAAAAAGTGCTTTCTTTTCAAAGAGCTCTTTTGATCTTTCAATCTCGTCTGGTCTTTGAGTTCTGCTAAACCTCGCCGGACAGAGCTCTTTCTTTACGCTATTAGTAATCATCTGATGTGGTAATGCTTTCTGATTCTAACGATGTGCCCTTTTTTTGGATATACGGTTCAGCAAAGAAAATAAGATCGAGTTTTAGATCATTGGTAACGTTGCTTACAGGCTATTCGACAAGGGGAAGGCCGTGGCAGGGAGCGTGGCAAGGGCGGGGCGAGGTGGGGCGGTAGGTATCTTGTTATTCAATGGGAAATTTTTCCCCCGCTTCGAAAGAAACTCCAGATAAAACGGTTGATGAAGATACCAGAAAATTCCTCCACACACTGATATGCTTTTCGGCTTGCAGCGGTTTATTCGCGTCATATTTATGAAGGCAAAATGCTAGTGTGAAACATAATTTTTGATCTGGATGCTACAACGTTATAAAAGGGTATTTTGGAAAACCGGCGACGTATGGCGTTAGGCTCAAGTCTCAGTTTTCGAATGATCATTAACACTCCTATTAAAAATTCCTCTCTAGCGAATGAGATCGTTTTTCCTTTCAGAAAAAACCCTACATCGACATTCCCAAGAACGACTACTGATTAGTTTTGGCATTAATTGAATAATTCCGTATATTTCTTATTTAGCGAACACGAAGTTGTTAAAAGACGATTTATTGAGTACAATGTGGACAGCACCATAGGTACGAAAGTTGGGTGTTTTGGCGGTTTAACCATCTTCGGAGCCGTAATTTTTGTATTTCAGTCCATTAGTTGATATATGGACCTTCCGCACCTCTGCATAGTTCTGAAGAAGCCTAAACCTCTGTATCGTTAGCCATTTCTCGTATTTTATTGTACTGCCAATAAGCACTCAGAAAAATCGTCTTTTAACAGCCTCATGTTCGATAGATAAGAAATATATGGAAGTATATCGACATTTCTTGCAGTTTTATTACAGAGTAAAGAGTTGTACAAATTCAGCTTTGAAAACATTTTCATTGATAACAGTTTGTAAATATAAGTAATCTGAAACGAACTTTTTAAAAGTAACTGCAATAACGAAACCAATTACTCTGAGAAGTTTAGGAGCGCTAAGCTCAATCTTAGACGTAGGTCTAAATTCGAGCCTGGTGGTAGTATACTTATCACTTCATGTCCATAGATACGACACGATTCACTGAAGTAGAAGACATTTCATTAAAGGTTGTACATCTGGCAGTCCGATGTTACTTCGCAGTCGGCTTAATGGGTAGACAATACTTGAATCCGGATCCGGCTAGAGAGTCCGTTAACAACGTTCCGAGGACGGTATGAATTAAATTTGATGTTATATTCTACACAGTGTCCCTGTTTTGGCACAAGCTTACTTCAAATATTCGTTTATTAACTAAGTTTATTGGATTTCGGTCTTCCATTTCCGATTTTTTTTTTCCATATACAGATCGATCTTTACGTGCCACTCATGACGATATTACAGTTCACCTTTTTCGTCGGGTGGATGAAAGTGAGTGGACTTTTTTTCTTATTTATATATTGTCGAGTAGGTGATGCAAATGTCTCAGTCAAAGCCGCATTCGTGTGATTTACAATTTGATAATGATTAGGTTTTCATATACTTGTCATTTTACCTCTTAACCGACAAATGAATGAGAAGTTCTTCAAACATCTAGAAATGTAGTAATTGCCTGTTTCCTTATTTTTGTTATTCCTTCTTCTTACTTACCTGAAAACTTCAATAGTTGTTAGTGTTATCAGAAATCACGACTAATCGTGCGAACGCCGTCATAATCTCTATTTTATCAAAAAATTTCTTGCATAAATAAGATTTTCTTGTGTAATATTTTTTTGCCTTTGTGAAATTGGGTAAATTTTGAGTGAGGATTGACTTTCTACCACAAATGGTAGTTCAACACTCAACCACGATGAGGTGGTGAAGCAGTATGGCTGGGAAAAGGCGAAAGTAGACGTTTCGGTTTTGATTGTTTTTATTTGTAAGCCTATGTCGCATATTTATCAAGTCTTCAATAACACGGATAAATCAAAATACTCTTTTACATGTGCAAATGTCCTTATTTAATTAATATCATAAAATATCAATATCAAATATCAACATCAATAATAATATCAAATAAAGGATGAAGGACAAAGCTCTCGGCGTTGATCAATCCCTGAGGAATGCGCCATGCATTCGACTTCAATTTTTAACTTCGTTTGAGATGATTGAAGCGCATGTGGCGCATTGGTTAGAGGTGCCCTGCGTCGCACACGAGGTTACTGGTTCGATCTCGCGCTCATGGCTCATCAAGCCATCCATCCCTCCCTGACTTGGTTTAGCGGGAGGCCAGGGCAAGTCATTGTAAAGGCCAGATGTGCATTCATTCAATCACCTCAAACGAAGTTAAAAATTGAAGTCGAATGTATGGCGCATCCCTCAGAGATTGATCAACGCCGAGAGCTTTTCTTTCTTTTTTTTTTGAGGTGATTCAATGCGTATCTGGCCTTTACAATGACTCGCGGTGGCCTCCCGCTGAACCAAGTCAGTGCTGCTTATCCTCCCAGATAAGTCTGAGACCAATCTGGTAGTAATTTACCGACCCCGGAGGAATGGATGGCTTGGTGAGCCAGAAGCGCAAAATCGAACCGTTGACCTGGTGAGCGGCTCAGAGCACCTCTTATCCACTGCGCCGCATGCTCTCAATAGTATAATAATAATGATATTGAATAATATCAGTAAAATCAAGTACTGAATAAACAAGAACTTTTGCGTCAATTCAAAAACATATGATTGTTTTCCCCTTGCTTAAGTCAGCTTTGGTTGAAATTGAATTTAAAGCACGTGAACACAGTACTCTTGCTAGAATTTTATTAGAATCTCCTTTGGTAACAAATCCTCACGTTTAGGTGGCCGAGGTTTTGTTGAACCCACTAGGTGAGGATGACGATGACTTCGAGTGTAACTGGATTTTGGATCGTAATTTACAGGTTACTATTATCTTTGTCTTTATCATTCCCATCATTTTGTTACTCTGAAAAAATTGTTCTAAAAAAATGTTGTGAAAAATTACCGTTGCCTGTTTTTTTACCTTCCAAGCGCTGACGCAGAGTTTAAAAGTTGATGCAAATACTTATCATTACAATATGTGGCAATTTTCTGGAACCATTCGGAACTAGTTATATTTTTTGGGACATTTCAACCTTAAATATAAAGGGACAAAAATATAACGATGGTAAATTGAGAATTATCTTTAGTTTGTCAGGTTGGATTCAATGTCGTTGATAAAACCTACGACCGATTTCCGGATATGGTAAGAGACAAATTCTGGGAGGATGCTATACCCGAACCACTCTACACTGCGGAAAGTGCGCAACGTCCGATCAATCCGCAAGTCGGCAGTTGTGCAGACTTGTGAGTATTAAGAGCTCTGATTAGCCCGAAGTAAATTAAATAGAGGAAAAAGGTGAATGAAAAAGAAAATAGAGTTGGTCAGGATTAGCAATTACTTTTAAGACTATTAATATTCAGCAACAAGTAGTAGTCTAGTCATCCGATCGACATTGTGACAGACAGTAGATAGGGTATAAATCTTTCATCCAGTCTCCAAAATCATCGAGTTTTTTGAGAGCGGTTCAGTAAAGTCAAGATTAGTCCTTATCGTGAGTCAGAACTGCTCGAACAAATCATATCGTAATAAATAGTAATAGAATCTCAACGTGATCTAAATAGTTACTTTAATCTATTGTTAGTTTTTTATTCAACAAAAAGCCGCAAGTGTCTACCCAAATTCTGTTACTAATTTGTTTAGAACTGAACTACTACCGAAATTGTCAAATTCCTTTCCGTCTTGGGTATCTTGTACAAAGGCGATCTCCCTATAATTCAGTGTTAAAACAGTTTTAACTTAATGAAGATTCAGTAGTCACCTTGACGTAATGAACTACTGGGGATCTGTTGCGCGCAATTTTACGAGTGGCGGAGTTGACCGCCGTATACCCAGCAAAGTGAAATATGTGATAGTAATCAAAGAGCTGAAGTAAGTGAATGAAGATTGAAGATCTATTTAAATTAAGAGGAAGGCGAATATATAATGAAAATTCATAATTTTGCAGTTAGTGGAATGTATATATATGTTTCTTCTAGAATTACCGAAGAAGACGCGTACATGATGCGACCTCGACGAAGAACAATCTCACATACTTCACATTGGGATGGAGAAGTAGAAAACGACGAAGTGATACCAGTACTTGGAGCAGACAAAGGCAAAGAAACTAGGTGTGCGATAGCGTTTTGACTTTGCTTGTATTATAAAAACACTATAGAAAGCGTTTTTTCTAGCAGTACGACGTCAGGCGACTCGGCGGCATTCTCACAGTCATTCATGAATCAAAGCAGGCGAATATCTGATATGTTCAAGCGAATGCAAGGAAGAAGAAAATCAAGTGGGTTAAAACATCCAATCTAAGAATAATAAGTGATACGAAAACTTGGAACCTCAAGCGCTAGTTGACCTACATTTCACCCGTACCGGAGGCGCGAGCCACCTTTATATCACGAAGGGCGGTTATTATATAACATCATAACACTGCTGTACTTGATTACTAGGATGGCCCGCCTGCACTGTTTGAGCGAACCCCAGTATATGTCCTATTGATGTCTCTCGCGAAATTACCGCCCGTGATAGTGGTCTGTTTTGGACATGGTAACGAGCGCGAGACCATTCCATAATCCTTATATCGTTGTCAGCTGCTCAGATAGATGGTTGACGTTAGCCACAAAACGTTCGCCCATCGCTTGGATGGTTTTCCGAGAATTCGCTTGTATTCTCCTGAAACTTACTTCACTGTTCGTTTTGTCCGTCTGCAATTTGTTCTTCAATGTGATTGGCCCATATGTGTTTTGCTATCGATGTACAAACTTCCAGACTGCGAAGATGTAATCGTTTTAAAGAACGTGACCTGCGCAAGTTGGCTGGACGTTGTGAGTGGTGACTGAATAGCCGAAAGACTTTGTCCTGTGCGCTGTAGCGCTCAAATTTCTTGACATTGTTAAAATGTCAGACCACGTCTCTGCTACATAACAATGCGCTGGGAGGAGTGTTGAATCGAGAAGGTGAGCACGGAACTTGGATCACTTAATTGGAAGGCAGCTTTCAGTTTTAACGCGGTCCACGCTGTTTCCCATGCTCTACCGTTCTCCATGTTCATTGAACGTACAGGGTACACATATGAGGTGGCCTCCGTAATCAGATCATAATTCAGTTTGATTTGTTGGCCTTCGCAACATGATTGTTTGTGAACTCTGTGCCTTCGTTCTGTTTATGCGAAGCCCAGTCTTTTTTCTCGTTTCGTTGAGTTCACTGAACATCGTCTCTGCTTCGCTGATCATTTCAAAAAGATGACGATCATTCGCAAAGCGAAGGTTCGATAGAAATTTTCCGTCAACAAATATGGATTGTGCTCTCGATCAAGTGGATTTATTATACACTGTAGTGTGACGGTCAAGAGCTTTGACGATATGGTGTTGCCTGGTCAAATCCCTCTCCTGAAGGTGAGAAATCGACGGAGAGAGCTGTATTTTTTGTGTTATAGTTTCGATAGCAGTCGACTAATGTTCGTATATAGGAAAAGTCCACCTTACAGGATTGCATTGGTTTCGACGGCATCGAACGGTTTTTCATAGTCGATGAAGATCAGATCTAGGGAAAAGATGCTTCCCAAACTCCAGTGAACCGTAACACGGTTGCTCCATGCAGCTCAATGGTCATCGAGAATTTTCTTGGTCAGCTGTTTGTGCCTCATCCAAGATTTTCGGTGCCTGCAGTGTTTGAAAAAAATCTTCTTGAACATCATGTGAAGTGCGCCCAACAGACATTTTAGACTATACTTACAAAAATCCCTTCTCTCACCCCAACTACGTAGAGTATCTGTGAGCGAACTTGTTAGCTGATTCAAAATTTGTTCCTTTTGAAGGTGTGGTGCGATATGGTTCGTGAAAAGAGCTTGTAGACTGTGGCCTTCAGTTCTGAGAAAGTCTGCGATGACGTTATCGGGTTTCAAAATTGTGCCTTTCTCCAAGCTTTCTATCGCAACCCGAGATCCAGAGAGCGGAAATCTGGGATGATTTTCTCTAGGAATATTGGGGTTTGAGACGGAGGTTCTGAAGAGAAAAAACCGGCCACAGAACTTTTCTATTCTCGATTTAATATGTTGGCGCTATGTAGTGACGGTTTCATTCTTATTCATTGGGACGGATAGAGGAACGTGTCAGTCGCAGGAATTCTGACGGCATATCAATGGACTAAATCTTTTTCAAGCTGTTATCAAAAAAGTATTTTTCCTCACACCAAATTCAGTCCTGCTATCAAGGTCTTCTACTCCTAAGACTTTTTGTCATTTTATTCACGTGCATTTCTACAAAATCATGCTACAGTTTTCTTTTATTTATGAGCAACTCCTCAATGATAGTGAAGATGCGATCTTATTTGTTCGAGGAACTAATGCTTGCTTGATACATGTTTCAAGTTCATCAACAAGCAAGTTGTATACTTTGATCGGGTCCTCCATATGTGATAATTGTACGAGAAGAGGAATTTGTTGAAAGGCCCTCGCCGTAGACGACTTGCTTGTTTTTCTTGGACAATGACAGCATTTCTTTTATGGGTTATGGATGGAGTGAATCCTCGCAGTAGAAGGCGGTGATCAGATCCGTATGGAATCTTGGAGCCACTGAGGTGTCTAAGAGGCATCATTTTCTCTTTGTAAGAAAACGATCGATTTCCGCATGAGTTGTGCCGTTAGGAAAATCCACTATCCATCTGCAGTTTTTTCGCTTTTCAAAAATGAGTATCTCTAAAAGAAAGATGCTGTGAAAAGCAGTTACACAAAACGCTCTCCATACCTGTCTCGTTCTCCTAGTCCGAGTTTTCCTGCCCTGTATTCATTTTCATTCGCCGTTACCAATTTGGCATTGAAGTCTCCGAAAACGAATTTGTACACGGAGTTTTCGTTCTTGATAATCTTCTTCAACTTGTTGTAGATTAAATTTAAATTTTTTTATCACCTTGGCAAGTTTAGATGAACTGCATATATATGTATACATATATTCATATGTAAATGACACTTTGAACACTTTATTGATCCGCCTTCACAGTGTTGTTTTTTCACTGTGCGAATCACAGTCCTTCTAGCATTCAATTCGTTTTTTCGTCTCCTCGTTGAACGTCGTGGAAGACTGATTGAGAGAGCCTTCTTGCAATCTCGAGATTAGTCTTATTGTGGCGCTCTATAGGGCATTGTTCTTGACTGCGGAAGAAGGGGCGACGGGTGGAGCTCGGCTCCACGCGCGCCGTGACGACCATTACAACCACTCGGCCACGGCAGCTCGATGCGGCGGTAGGCCACAGCGATTCATTGTAAAGGCCAGATATGCATCAGTCACCTTGAACGAAGCTTAAGATTAACGACGAATGCATGTCGCATCTTTCAGGGGTTGATCAACTCCGCGAGTTTTACGTTACTACATAGGGTGCAGTAAAGGCTCTGTCAATTTTGTATTTTGCTGATTTTAGCGTTGATGTGATATTTTTTCATTATTTCTGATGACTTTATTGAACTCTTTGTTTGATTTTGCTAAAGTATGCGTTTTATTTATCTGCCTATTTTCAATTATGCTCAAATTATGTATCGTAAAAATTAACGTGTCACAGTAATCGAGTTGCACAAAACGGGAATGAAAACTGTGGACATTGTAAAACAACTGGTTTCAACCAAAGAAGTGTCTACAGAGCCGTAAAACATTTCAAAGAGATTGGAGGGATTAAAGACCGCCCTCGAAGAATTCGTCCAATCACTCGTCTACTTTGGAAAACTTCAGAAGGTTTGTCACCATATTCAACGAAATCCGGATCGTTCGAGCGCAAAATGGCAATGAAGTTCGGGATCATTGAGTGGAGTGTCCGAAACATTGTCACAAATAAGCTGAAGCTGCGCAGCTAGGAGATAGCTCAAGTTCACTTTCTAGACGAAAAGGTGAAAAAGAAAACGTCTCCAAATTCTCACCGAATGATTCGTTTCATAACTGGTATTCGTTTGTCAAATTTACTTTTTACGGATGGTGAGGTATTCGTGGTCGCACCATTCCATAGCCGCCAGAAACGGCGTCAGCTTTTCAAGAAAGGTCAGCAGAACTTCGCAGTAGCAAAAATCATGCGCTATAGTCATTTTTCGGCATCTGTAATGGTCAAGGGCGGCATTCGCGCCACCGAAAATAAGCCGTTGGTCTTCATCAGCGGAATCGTCAAAATCAACATTGCCGTCTATCAGCAGCAAGTTTTGCGGAGCTTACTTGAACTTTGGACTATTCATCACTTTGACGTCGACGTATTTACGCTTGAGCAGGGTTGGGCTTCTAAGTTTGGTCCGCTCAACGATTGCCATCCGTCAAGAACTGCTTCCAAGCTTTAGGGTAAGGACATTTGGCCGTCAAACTCGCAGAATCTTAACCAAATGGATTACTTTCCGTGGTTCATACTGGTGGAAAAATTCTTGGCTACTCGCTAGACTAATACGGACACGCTTAAAGCGGCTTTGACACACACTTGGGACGAAAATACGATGGAAGCGTGTACGAGCATCATTGAGTTTCTTCCAAGCGAGTTCTAAATCTTTGAAGTCCAAAGAAGACAATTTTGAAGATTAGTTATGAACTTTTTTGTACATTGCTATAACTGTTGATCTAATGAACAGAGGTAATCCTTCAGTTGAATGAGCTCGTGCATGCAGTAATTATTTGCTATTAAAATTTCTGAAAAAATTGACAGAATTTTCTCGCACCCTATGTATATACATGCTATGCATAGGATGCTCTGAAAAAAAGTATAAGAGAAATTATTTGTGATTCCAACAAATTTTTGCCACTTAGAAAAAGGTGGGGCTCCTATAAAATCCACACTTCTGCAGCGATTTGTTCTCGTGCACAGAAGTTTTTTCCCGGACTTGTGTGGTCAGTCGACATTTTCTTAAAGAGTGTCGAGCCCAAGCTGGCCCAGAAAAAACTAGGCAGATCTCTAAACCTCAGACGGAAATTGAACACGCGTTTCACTTTCACCCATCACATTATAACACTGCCAAAAAAAGCAGTTAAACAAAAATTTTTCCAGATTATATATATCAAATGGTTGCCAGCTCAGTCGATATATTATGGAACAGAAGGACCGATAGCAGAGCAAGAATTTCGTTAGGGTAGTGGTTAACACTCTCACTCTCGTTCTCTCCGCAAGGATGCGCGGGTTCAACTCCCTCCTAAGGAACAAAATTTCAGATGACTCAAAATTGCTGTATGTATAATTATGAATCGCAAGGATGCGCGGGTTCAACTCCCTCTTAAGGAACAGAATTTTACTTGACTCAAAATTGCTGTATGTATAACATCATAACACTGCCAAAATGTGCTAAAACAAATAAATCATGTAGAGTAAATAACATTGTCATTGTAACTATTCAAAGTAGTATTTCAAATACTACCTAGCTATGGAAAGCACTTACTGAATGTTTGACTAGTTAATTTTCAACAAAATACTAATTTCTAATGCATAGTCACTATGATGTTACGCATTGGCTAGTCATGCTGTGCATCAGTACTTGCTTATTTGGATACTTGTATGGTCCGACTTTACAAACTGTGCGAACCCCAACACATATTCCACTCGTCCCTTTGCTGCACGACAGTCGTCCATTGAGGTGGTCTATTTTGAGCACGGCGACTGCTGCCAGTGTTATACCGTGATCAAAAAAATATCGGCAGCCGCGAGTACAGCTCCTTAATTCTTTCAACGTACACGTCCGCTCAACGTGTAGGTGATCGTCCTCGAGTACGCGTACATTGTCTTGGAATCCACTCTACAGTTCTTCTCGTCCATCTGTCGTCAATTCTATGTCAAGGCAGGATGTTCTAACATTCCCATCGTCACTCATCAGAGCTGCGAGCGAACACTGTATTCACACAAGTTCCGACGGCGTTTCTCTAGATTAGATCTTTTTTGTGCTGCTTCCACCAGTTTCTTCTTCCTGTACCGGTGAAGATCCTCCTGCAGAGCTCTTCTGAAGTTAGAGTTTATTATCACACGAACTAAATGTGTTTCATTAGGATCGAGCCTCAACTTTCTTCTCTTTTCGAGCAACTCCTTAGTGGTAGTGGATATGCAGTCTAAACTCTTTGTTGGAGTATTAGCGGACTCGGAGCAACTTTTAAGTCTTTTGACAAGCAGCTCGTAGTCTTCGGTAGGATATTCCTTTCACTGCCAGTCATGACCGGGATTTCGTTCACAATGTCTTCGAAGTAAACGGCTTGACAATATCTTCCCGATCGATGACATGTCTTTTCCAGCGTAGGACTGAATCGAATCTTCGCGCGAAGAAGATGGTGATCGGACCCAGTATAGAATGATGGGACTACGGATGTATCAAGTAGACACCATCTTCTGTTTGTGAGTATATGTTCGATCTTGCGTGTGTCGTGCCATTACGTGACTCCCTAGTCCGGCGGCGGTGTTGTTTTATCAGGAAAATTAATTTTCCATAGAAGAGACGCGTTGCAGACAGGAGTCCTGCAAGATGGGTTCCGTTCAGATTTCTTTCTCCTAATCCGAACTTTCTAATCCTTTATTCGCTCTCGTTTGCCCTCTCTACTCTGGCATTGAAGTCACCGACAATGAATTCGTAATAAGACTTATCACTGCGGATGACTTCCTCCAACTGATAATAAAAGCTTCCATTTGGTGATCATCAGCTGAATCGCTCGGTGAGTAGCAGTTGATGAAACTGATGCTTCTGTTGCGCTTTAGCTGGAGTCGAAGTATGGCTAAGCAAGGGGAAAGGATTTCATGAAAATCGACGAGATGGGTTGAGGACGGGTGAACAACAAAGCCCACGCTTCCGACACTTCGTGACGGGAACTTCTCTCCTCGAATTACTGTCGTCCCGTTGTTGAGTTAATGTATGTCGGTCTTCCTGATTTTCGTTTCTTACAAGAAATCACACACTCACATCATATCTTCCGCGGTGTGCTGCGTCAAGAAATGCTCGAAGATCGGCGTCAGTGGAGAGAGTTTTTGAATTGTACGTGCAGAGTATAAAACAGTCTTTATGGCGTATCATTTGCGTATTTAACAAATCCAATTCCAGAGAGTCCTGTGTATCCCGCAATTTCCTAGCCTCTCACTGGGCATCTCACCGCGTGACACCATAGACGGGAGAAGGCAGTGTGCGGGTGCTGAGGCTGCTATTGCTGGTTGTGCAGATTGCTTTCCTTGAATTTCTGACTTCGCCTTGCAAGGGCTATTTCAGGTTTTCACGATGTTGATTCCGAGGATTTAGCTTTCGGCGGCGGATCTTTGGTCGGATTTCCTATCAACCGATTCGGCGAGGGTGTTTAACCCGAATTTATAGAACAAAAGTTGGAATAAAAACGTTAACCTACCGCTCACGGACGATGTAGAAGCCAAAGCCATCAGTAAGTACATCAGTCAATGCGCTGAAAAGCAAGGCACCGGTCCAATCACCTTTTCCGTTCTCTCTTGCAATCAGTCAGCAAATGCCTTGGGAAACGCCTTATACTCGATTAGTTCTAGCATTACAAAGAGAATCGTCTCGACCAGCATTCCAAAGTCATAAGAAAGGCGGGCTTCTCAAGAAGCAACCGCTGAAACAACACATGAGATATTTAAAGATCATTGTGGAAGAAAAATGCGTGAAAGCGGATTGAATACGAGATGTTTTAGACTTCAAACAATGAGCTGTTGATAGATGTGTAGAAAAGAGAATGAATGCCTATTTAATGGACACGTGATACGTTCTTTTAAGGGGGTGTGACAGAAGACGATATGATCGTGGGTTCTATCCGCTATTCGAGGCTCAGTCAAATCTCACGTCTCATGGGTCCAATGAATTCACACTCTGCTTGTGTGGAGAAATAACTAGCATTGGAATAATAGATGGAAAAACTTTGAGAAGTTGTTATGCTTATCACGTATGCATTCAATCACTTATGTGATGTTACGAATGAGGTTCAGTGCAGAGCGCATTACAGATTGATTAATAAAGGCGAACACTTAATTCTTTGTCTTTAATCTATGAACTCTACTCAGTTATATAATTTAGGTACAGCAAACGCTTCAATCGCTCGTATATGGAAAGGTCAACGCGTCTCCGATATAAATGTCGAACATGCAATTGCCGACTCTAAATCGAAGTGAGTTCGAAAAATATCGCTGTATTCTATATATAAAATATAAAATCGATGTAGTTTGCGGACATTTCTCACATCAATGACCTTCTGCGATAATGATAAAAGCTTCAAATCGGTTAAGGTTTGGACTCCTTCTCGATTTTTTAAAGCCGAGAAGGTTTGAGTGGATCGTCCACAGTCACTTATTCTCGAATTTCAGTTTTCGCTATCGTACACCATAGGGTAGAACACATCTTCTATGAAACATTTCCACGCGGCAACATTTCTTTATGTGGAACAGTCCTTTATCCACTGCCATACGTAACAATCCAGTCGGTACGATAACGGAGACCTACAGTGCGAAGACGAACAGCTGTGAATTGTCGGCTCAAATCAATTTAGTTCTGTAGACGGAGAAGGCGCGAAACGCCATCCGGTATAGAACTTTTTATCGACACAGTGCTTGCTTGATAATCGAAAAGATCCCTAATTATTTATGCGTTGGTCAAATGAGAATCACAATTTGAGGGAACATTGCATCATGAATATTGATTAATTGACTCTCGCATTTCAGTAAAAGCAGTTCCTCGTCACTGGATCGCTTTAACGAATCCTTTCACAACAATGTTACACCGCCAAATGTGCAACCGATAAACGCAAACAGTAATTTGCTATCCGACAATATGAAGATTGCTAATGAAGATCGAGGATTGAAATCACCAAATACGGTTGGTTACCCGTCACTTAGTTCCTTATGACTGTTCAGGACTATGTGGAGAGTAGTCAGAAGTCCTCAAAAATAAATACGGGGTTGTTGGTTTCATGCCGCATTTCCGGTAAGCTAAGCCCTCAATCGGTTCAGGTCAATACTTCGATAACAGACCGAAAGAAGGAAAGAGTACTGATTCAGCACACTGATAATCTCTTACAAGTGGTGTTTGTTTAGATAACAATCGTATTTGGTCGTCGCTATGACACTACACTATGACATGGCCTAACCCGGTTGTCATCTTTGTCGATTGTCTTTGCAACGAAATCTTCTCAAAAAGCGACTAATGGTCCCAATATATCTCAATTCACTATAGTTTTCAGACTTGGACTTGCAGCTTTCCATCCTTTGCAAAACAAATCTTATGCATTCAAAGCGATAGTCCCATCATCTGTGAGATATTTGAGGGATAGCGAGAACCCTTAGGCAAAACCATCCATACACTATCACAGGATCTTCTCTATCAAGGTGCTGTTTATTGCCGCATTATGGTGCTTGCATATCCACGGTTAAGAGCAAGAATGAGAGTTCTGAAACTTTGAATTACCATGAATGGTTTTGTTGCCGTGATAAAAACGAGCACATACGTACTTCGCCATGCTCCAAAATAATCTGTGGATTTCACAGCAACGTTTTCTTCACTTTCTTCCGAGTACAGTCTTGGATTTGAAATCATCAATGATGACCTCTAAAAAAGCTTGCACTTCTGTCTGAAGCTTCTCCAGTTCCGAACACAACACATCGGCGTTGTCTTTGTCATATCTTGATGTTGGTGTGTAAACAACGAAATTATCAAAGCCAGCGCTGGTTCACATCTCATCAAGCATAGACTTTTGGCCTATATTGTTTCTTGCCCGCAGGAACTCATATTCATAGCCGAAATCGTGCTGATAAAAACGTCAGCGCCGCCGAGTCCTCTGCTGTCGCATGTCTCGCTCACTGTTCTTCTTCAGCAGAGTAGATGTCAGGGAGCAGCGGTTTTTCGACTTCTGTCTATCCTCTTGTTTAGCGTCATCAAAATCTCAGTGGAGGAATGGTATGCAAATGAGCGTGTGTTGCAAGTGCAAATCCTCACCTGACTCATCATAGATTTGGGCAGCACACAATGACCTTGACATTTTAGCATTCCCTCCGTACTCATCCATTGCCGCCGTATCGGGAGCTTTTTCGAGGCCGCCTAAATGAGCTACATTTATTTTAATGTATTTGGTTTTCAACACAATGCATAGCTTGCCAAGCTCTCAACATGCGGCTGGGTCTTTTCACGCACTGCTTATCAGTCTCCCACAAACTAGTCATGGAACATACTTCTTGAAGACTACCCCTATCCGCATTCTATGCACTTTAATGGCAGTTGGTTGCAGATTTTGATGCTGAATGTCTTGTTGAATGGAATTTACATGAACGCGGTCGCGCCACACACGTACATTTAAAACCGTCGTAAATAAAAAGGGCGTAGCCAAATTATTGCATCACAAGTAAGGAGTCCGTGCCTTGGATGCAGCTGCTCTTCGAAAAAGTATAAGATCTCTTTTGATTATCGCTTAACATTGTTACCACCACCTGAGGACTGCTATATACCCTCACTACTACTTGACTGGAGACCCCTCAGTAAAAGAGATTCATGAAAAGTCATCAAAGTTTTGACGTGATCTATCGAAATTAAAACACTCATTTCCTACAAACTAAAGGTACTCCATAATTCCTAAGCTTGAAAAGTATTATAGGACGAAATTATGAAACGTTTCAGCCTACCTCAGCCAAATCTGTTGTTCAGTGGTTGACGGACGAGTTGTCCGTGATTGAAGAGGAAGACCCTGATAAGCGTAGAACTTCCGAAGAAGGTGATAATATTATTGATTTCTATAATGCACATCGTCTGAGAAAAAAAGTGCCGGGTAAAAGATTTATGTTTATCTTTCAGATTCATTGAAAGGCAGTATAAGTGGTAGTTCACGAGCAGGCAGTCGCGATTTTGTGTTGGCTGTGGACACGATGCCCACAGTTCTCGAAAAAGATGAACAGAAAAACGATTTGGTAGAAGTCACAGAGTCGCACGACACGCTGAAAAAGGACGTTGTTAAGAAGAATTCCACAGAATGAAACTGCTTACGCTTATGAGCATTGGAAGTATTCTTCAGACTTGAAAACTTTGCGACTTTGCGACGTCATATTAGTCATTATGACGTCGACTTATAATATTAAGTATAAATGAGATACAGCACATAGAAAATTCAGCCAAGTGCAATATCGTCTTCAAAGGTAATGGAATTATTTCAAGCAGAAACTCTTTTCTATGACATACAATCTTCGTCGAAGTGGTCGAGTCATTCTGACAATCAGTAATCATTTACTACATCGTGGCTTTGAGTCGCTTTGAATGGACTTTATTGTTCGAATTTCTTTCCAATCATAACAAGCTATTCAACTCACTAACATCTTATATCTGTTGACAATGCAGTAGGGGAACATAAATACACAATCTTTGGTAATGTGTTGCACTTCTCACCACTTGGTGAATCTTTTTGCGAGTAATATAATGACTCGTTTCACTGAATATGATGAGTACGGAGTATGGCTTATGTGCATGTTAAAAGTGTTTTGACTTACTTGAAAATATTACTAATACTAATATAATTTTGAAATATATGATATATTAACATAATATTTAATAATTAATCTCGATCTTCACTTAACCATTGTGTATGATCAGCACCTTTACTTCAATGCCAAGAAATTTTGGATAATAGCGGCCCAAAAAATGTTTATCTCAAAGAACTGCTAAATGATGTTAAGTCATTTCAACATCGATAAAGTCATGTATGAAAAAGCAATACCGAAATATTCATTCGTCCCATGCTTCATTTTGTTCGACTTGGGTGCGATGGCTACGATAATCTCCAGTAGAACAACTGTTGTGAACACTGGATTTTCATCATGACTCTAATGAAGTGAAAACTGCCAAAACGCCACCCACAGCAAAAACTTGCAACAACTTCATGCTCGACTATGAATGAAAGAACATCATGTTAGAAATGTAATTTAATCACTTTCCTTACGAAGGAATTCTGGAAAATCCATCTATTACTAATCATTATGGGATGATCTTACTTTAGAAAGAACTCATGTGGCTCAGTGGGCTAAAGGTATTCTGCGTCGCATACAATGTCGGTGGTTCGATCCCGCGCTTATGGCTCGCCATACCTTTCATCCCTCCAAGGCCTTTAATTTGGCTAGACAGATCGCACACTTTACGGGAGAATAAGCAGCACTGACTCGGTACAGCCGGAGACCACTGCGAGTCACTGTAAAGGGCCGATATGCATTCAGTCACCTCAAACGAAGTTAGAAATTGAAGACGAATGCCCTTCAGGGACTGATTAGCGCCGAAAGCTTTTTATTCTTATCATTTTAGAATTTTAAACGTTATCAGTTCCATTTTCACTTAAAACCCATTTCGGAGTTTTTTTTTACTGTGTGGATTTTAGTACTTCTAGTATCTATCTCATTTTTCATCTTTTTCTTGAATGCCGCAGATAACTGCTTGAGCATGTCTCATTAGAATCTCGAGGATAGCCTGGCCGTGGAGCTCTATAGGAGCGCTCGCTGTTGACTGGCGGAAAGTATTTAAGGAAACATCTGTCCCTAATGCTCCGTGACGAGCATCACAATCACTCGGCCACGACCCTCACCCCTTTCTCCTTGATGAAGGTTAGCATAACGTTTCAGATGCGATATTTTGCTAAGCTTTGTGACGGGTGGATAATGAAATTGCAGCAGAGAAAGAGCTTCAAAGCTGCAACAGTGTGCAATCATATCACGTATACATTCACTGAGTTGTGTAATGAATGGAAGATTGATAGCGTGGTACTTGAAATGGCATGTTACTCTGTACAGAGAATGCATGCAGAAAACTTAAAAAAAATTTTAACTATCAGTACTACTCTTACTAAACGTTTTCTGAGCCATATGGTTAAGAAGATGGTCTTCGATCTTGCGAAACGGCTTCTTGCTGAACAGCTGGATGGTTATCCCTGACATTCGTTCAGTTTCAACAATGTTCTCAGAAGGCAATGATAAGATAATTGGCGTAGGCGGTTTTGCTAATAATCTGTCCGACTTGTTAACCATTGCATACTCACATTCACAAATAGACATGGCATTATGGAAATAGACAAGTAAAAGTAAGATGGATTTTGAGACTTCTCAAGTATTCCATGCGTCTGAATATTTGTAACATCAGGACATAACATGGCAAGGTTAAAAAAAGCGAGTTATCCAAGAAAGACAGAAAAAAACCCAAGCTAACGAATATGTTGTATGTACATTATATATATATATATATATATATATATATATGCGTGTTGTTGGAGGTTGTAAGATATCGTAATCACCTAGTACGGAAATTCCTGATATTCCAGTGAAAAGACTGTCTGATGAAAACATTGAACACGGAGTTTGTTTTCAAAATGCATACTCGATCACATAACAGATTAGAATAAAATCAGCACACTTTCATCCAATATTCATATATATATATATATATATATATATATATATATATATATATATATATATATATATATATATATAATCAGTGGCTTTATCTTAACAAGCTGTTTCCGTAGTGGTAGCAATAGTGTTTACTGGATAATAGTAATGCAGTACAAAATAGAGTGGTAGTGCAATACAACATTATAATGACATAATAAAAGACAGCGACTAATGTTTCAGCAAGGCTCGCCTTCTCCTGAGCCAGGAGAGTTCAAATTGATCCGCAATCCACTCAGTCAAAAACCTCCATAATTTCAGAAGACAACATAAGAATATATATACATATATACTTATGTTATATATATTATTATAATATATATATACTACAATATATATGCATATAATATTATGTTATATATATTATTATAGAACGCATGTGGCGCAGTGGTTAGAGGTGCTCTGCGTCGCACACGAGGTCAATGGTTCGATCTCTCGCTCATGGCTCACCAAGCCATCCATCCCTCCGGGGTCGGTAAAGTGGTACCAGACAGGTCTCAGACTTGTCTGGGAGGATAAGCAGCACTGACTCGGTTCAGCGGGAGGCCACCGCGAGTCATTATAAAGGCCAGATATGCATTCAATCACCTCAAACGAAGTTAAAAATTGAAGTCGATTGCATGGCGCATCCCTCAGGGATTGATCAACGCCAAGAGCTTTATCCTTTTTTTTATGTATTATTATAATACATATTATATGTTATATATATATATATATTAATATATATAATATTATGTTCTATATATCATTGTAATTATTACATATATATTCTTATATTATATATATATTATTATAATTATGTATATATATATATATATATATTTGTTCCTAAATTTCGTTCTTCTGCTGTGTAACTGCTCAACATCTATTCTAATCTCTTGAATGAGGTATATCACACACTACGAAGTTTTTATTTCTATTTTACATTATATCTACATAAATGCAGTAATCACAGAATTGCAACTATTTACTACATAGCTGCTGACGATTATACGTATAATTCGACGCCATATAATCCTCTATGCATTATCAATGAACTTTCGAAGTGTAGTAGCTTATGAATCATTTGTGTCGGTTATCACTACAACTTTATGGATGCACTTAACATTCACTTTTAATCATATCCTGCCCCTACTTCCAGTTTACAGTTTTTTAAAATCATTAGTATATTACCAGTGAGCAATTATTGAATATTACCAATCGCTACTAGTCGCAAAACGATATGAAAAGGTCTTCTGTATATCTTTACAGAGGTTCTAACCTTTGAAGTACACTAATAATTGAAAGACTGTTTGCTATTGATGAAGACGCATCTAACGCAGTGTACAGTATCATTATTGACATACAATTGCTTTGTACTTGTTTTGGCATATTTGAGCCAAAACTAGCTTCATCAAAGTCTCTTTCACAATTTTTTTCACTTATCAGCAATCAGACCTTTCCCAGTTGTGATAAAAATCTGAATTCATAAAAAAACTACCACATTGTAATTGATGCGTGCGCCACTTTACTATTCGTAGCCGTCCGATCTGCCTCCATGATAACCGCCGAACGCAAAGGATCAACACTCATTTGATAGCTCGATCAAATTGAATTTGGTTACTTCGATTGTCTCCACAGAGTACTATGACAGCAAAAAGAAAATTGCCTTTGGTACTCAAAGTTTTTCTCCTACATCTAAGCTATATATGCACGAAAAGCATATTAGCGTGCGAAGAAAATATGTAGTATCAGAACAATAAATGAAACCTAAGTTTTCTGTTACGGAGAAAAAAAAAACCTAAATAATTGACGAAAATCGTCGCTGCCTGCGAATCCCTTACGACCGATCAGTTTCCGTCCCAAACTGGTTATTGGTGCAGATTTGTGCTTACCAGATCAAATCCATTGAAGGTTGATTGCTGACAGCTTTTACAATTTATATCGAAAAAAGGAAGTGATAGCAGAGCGGTGGCCTCATTGGTGTGGTGGTAGTATGCGGCTCCGGTGTGCATGAAACACGAGTTCGGCTGTCTCGTGAAGCCGAAGGTTTCCGCATCACTCAACATTCTTAGATGTGCAATTAGAACAGCATGACACTAGCTAAAAAGTAGTAAAATAAAGAAGTGTTTTAAACATAATTCCTTATCATTTAACCGCTTCTAGTGAGGGTATGATTTTTAAGTATACCCATTGATGTAGCTTGATGTACAAAAGTTTAGCACTAGGCACAACTCGAACGCACATCTCACTCTATCCAGGAGCGCTTGCTCTAGCCTATTGCACTACTGACAGATAAATGCGTTGTAGTGTAGAAAGAGTGGTGAGTAAAACGGGCGTCAGTAGCGCAACGGGTTAGAGCATGCGCTCCCAGATAGAGTTAGATGTGGGTTCGAGACCCGGCTGACGCGAAAATTTTGCACATCACTCTACATCAGAAGAAATGTTTATAAATTGAACAAAGAGAATTTCGTCCTGTGTAACGATTATTGTCCTATGAATATTGTTGTCGTGAACAATAAACGTGAGATTTCACCCGATGTCGACGTTACCGTTCAGAAAATGACAGTGACCTATACATTTGACGCTGCAACGTCCACATTTTTTACGTTTCATCGGCTACTTTTTAGATGGAAGGTGAGCTTCAAATTACCCATAAAATTTCATATTTAGAATACAAAAATGTTCTAAGAAAGAATTATGGAAGCAAGCTAATGAACGAAGTTTATGGGAATTTAGATTATCCCAGTTGCTGAGCAATAATTTTTGTTATACTGATAGAAACATAACATCTTTGAATTCATTTTTGTCGAAGTTAATCATACATGAGGTATATGTTCTCTAAAATACTTAATCTTAGAGTTCAATTCGTAAGATACAAACAAATAACAACTCCAATTATTTTCAATTTTATTCCAACTATAAGTGCAACTCTATTGTGTACACTATTTCGCACTACAGTTTTCAGTATGATTTCAATCTAAACGTTTCCTTAACAGAAATCTGAATGAATCTGTGTTTGGAGTGAATCTCTGATACAATCCTATAAACTCAGGAGCTTGAAAAAGTGGCTGAAACTCGGTAACTGATAATGTTAAAACTGGTAGTAAAAAATAAGCATTTTGAAGTAAAACTTCTCTGGCCAAAGTCAGAACTGAATGGTTTCAGTCATTATTCGCAACTGTCATAGAATAAAATTTTGGCTAGCTGACAAGATTCACATTTTTACAATTTGATTGACGCGACTCTTCATAATTCCCGCTAATTAACTGTAATGGCGTATCGTGGAAATATTAAACTAGCCCTCACCGCAATGGAAATAAGGGATGTCCTTAGGTAAATTAAAGGTTTCTGAAAAATGTTATCCAAGCCAAATAGTCCAATATCATAGAAGACACTTTTATAAAGTTTCTTTAATGAAAGATCCAAAAACTTTCTCAGGTTTCAAATAGAAAATTATGCCGTTGTGTCCATATCTTGCGAAGCGGAGATCTCAGCACTCGGTCTGGTTTTGGGACAGCCTTCTTAGCTGGCTGTTATGCATAAAGAAGAGGACTACGTCTTTATTCTACATGCGAGCCTCTATTTGAACTTTACTACGAACTTATTGGAACCTTTAAGTAATTTTGATCCTGGAGAAACTTGTTATGAAAAGTTAGATTATTTATTGAAGGGGGAGGCGGACGTGTTTTTATCATTAAGAATGCCCATGTGTCTCAAAAATCCTCACTTTTCAATTCGAAAGCTACATCCTGCAACAGCGGGCGGTTCATCACTAAAACACAGTTTTTGAAGTGAGAGGGACTAAATTCATTTTTGAAGTCTCTTGAGAGTAGAATAATTCTGAGTATCAACGCAATTTTACTATCGAGTTATTCACACAACGGCAAATCTTCTTGTAATTAACAAGAGCTGGTGGTGGTTTGCGATGAGCACTTAGAGATTGTTCAGCTTAATTACTTTTGGATTTTAACGAAACAACAAGTACTCAATCATTGAACAAGTAGTCTCAGTGCCTGAACTCTGAAGACCCCATCTTGTGACATCGAGAGGCGAGATGACCGCTAAAAGGCGGACACGTATCCGTATGAGGAGCGAGTTATTGAAACCTAATCAAATGTACCCACCTACGAGATTTGAACAGTAACTAGGTTAGACTCTTACTATTGACGAAGCCAAAATTCAGTGGAGAAAGTTGAACGCCCCCTGCTTCACAGCACGCCCATCATTAAAACCATCAAGTTATCTTACTTGAGATCCAATTGCTCAACTAGATGATTTTCCTCACTAAAATTTGCGTTTATTGTGCGGTCTCATCATTTACTACATGCCAAGTTTTGCCGTCACCAGGATGTTAAGTAAAAAAAATAAAGCTCTCGGTGTTGATCAGTGTACTAGGAATGTTCTGTGCATTCAGATTCATCAAGCATTTTTAGAGATGATTGGATGCACCACTTGCCTTTACAGTGAGTCACGATGGCTTACTAATATATAAAGTCAGTGCTGCCGGCCGTGCCCCTAAACAACTGTAGTACAGTTAACCGTTTTGGGAAGGATGGGAGATTTAGTGAGCCTTGGACGCGGAATTGAACTATCGACTTATGTTGCAACACACCTCTAATCAGCGTGCGACACGTACTTAAGGATGAATTAGACTTATTCTATTATCAGCTTGAAAAGAAATAAAGAAAATGGAAATTATAACCGAGGCAGTCTTGCAGTATTTTTTCCTACATCACGTCATTTCTGTGGAAATTTTACTCAAGAAGAAGATTTTTTGCCAAACGTGATCAACTATCAAACGTTAAACACTGAGAGTGATTGTATGTTGGCAAAGAAAACATTATTCTCTTTGTTTTTTTGTCCCTTCAAACTGCTTGGCTTTTTATCGCGTGAATTAAAACACCTGAGTTGGTAAATAATTTTTGCTAAATATCGGGAAGGAAAAGTGAATTCGCTTATGGCTGAAACATTTTTAAATGAATTGTGATATTTGACTGACTGACAAACCAGGAAGACTTCGTCCAAAGTCAAACTGCTCGTCGATTCATTCATAAATGGTGAAGAAAGTGCTTGAGGTCCTTGAATATAAGCTTTGGTCGTAATATCGCGCAAATAACAATGATTTGCTTGAGATGGAACGAAAACTAAACCTTCATCCTACTCAATCGCGTTCAGAAATGATCAAGAGGTGAAGCAAGCGCAATAAATTTTTCAGTAGGTTCTACATCACCAGTGACCTAAACGCTGTTAAGAAAAGCTCTAGAAGTAATTAATTTTGAAGATACAATTTCGGGAACCGTGCCAATGAATTTTCTATAGGAATGTTACTCAAAAACACATATTCTACTAAATGCAAGCCGTAGAAGGAACTTGTATGAAGGGGATTTTATTAAGGAATCGGAGTGAACCTAGATAATGTTCGCGTATCTATTTGAGATTTTTAGAAAAGAAAGTCCTCTAGAAAGGATGCATAATTCTTACTTTAATCCTGACCCACTATTTCTTCTGCTCAGTGATAATTATTCACTCAGAACTCATTTTAATTGACCGCCACTTGCACTGATATGTGCTGCAATATACCCATTAATGTAAAGTGGTGTGCAAAAACGTTTGTGTTGAGTCGGATTCTCACACTCACATTTCACTCTATCCGGGAGCGCGTGCTGAGCGTTGCACTGAAAATTATTCAACAATCACCATCGGTCACATCAGTCTGCCTTCACCCATACATTAGCAGATTACAGTTTTCCGCTTCCATATGTTGTAATATCTGATCGCCGAAGTCTAAAATAGTAATGCTAAAGATAGGTTGACTATTTTTTCATTTGGAGCAATGAATAATAGTGAAATGCTCCTGACATACGAAAGATAATGTAAATATATTCAACATACGGATATTTGAATTAACATGAAAAAGATCAGTTTTGGCCGAGTGTACATGTTTTTACAAGGATGTAGTTTTTGTTTAGAGATGCGAAATTTTCGGAAGCATGGGTGTTGTCTTTATTACCCACATCCTTTTTGAGAACTCCATAATATTTATTGTTTACGCCGTGAAGCCCCCTCCAGTGACGGTGGAAACTCAAATTTTTTCTTTTCTGAAATACACCAGTGATCTGAAATATGTCGAAAAGTATCGATGAAGAGGCATCATATACAATATGCAACTGGTAATTGTTCAATCATTATTTTGATTGTGAGAAGTCCTACTGGAGTGTCTTTATTCATATACCATCTTTTATTAACGAAAAAATTCCATTTGGCGACTATAAAAGTCTGATTTTCTTACAAAACTACAACATTGTAGACATAACGTTTTCCATCTGCAAGTGGATCACATCGACTGCTGCGCGAGCGGTCAGCGCAGCGTCAAATCCTATCAACGGCGGTAGCGATAAAGTCAAAAGTCTAGGTTGATACTTTTCTGTTAGCTGAGTGCCACCTCGATCCTTCAGAAAATGATTACCTTGTACTTGTTTTTGACGATTAATTTATTTTTCGATAACTTAAATCAAAGGAATTTGAACGGTGCAATCCGTCTTCAAAAAGGCCTTGTCATTGCGCTGAAAGAGCAAAAATAGTATTTTGCTCTTCATTGGAAGATTCTCGATGACAAAAATTTCCCTTCGAAGTTTCAGTGATAAATCAATAGATTAGATCTTACGAATTCCAACGATCTATTCAATTTCGAATACTATCCTCATATCACGCCGTAACAGCCAAAACAGGATTGGCTTTACAAAATGGAAAAAAGCATTAAGTGCGAAACCGAGTTTTCTGTTTTTGCTATGAAACAATAAGAAATCCGTTAAAAAACCACAGGCAATATAGATTCTTAAAATTCGATCTATTGTCTGGCTTTTGAAACTATATGAGAGAAGCCCTGATCAGCGAGAAATCCTTGAATGAGGAACAAATTATTATATTTGCTCCTTCAACGCGATAACAATGCTATTCTGGAAACAGAATGCACTATCCAAAGTCTTTTGATTTGAGGTATTGATTGGTTATTTGTTTATTGAAACGACTGATAAAAACGTTTTCCCATTGGATCGAAGTGAAGAAAGGATAGTTGAAGTGATCCTTTTCTGCGATACCCAAACTTTTTTGGCTGTTACAACGTATTATCGGATTCATGATAAAAATCGAATAAACCATTGAAGTTCTTAAGATTTGATCTATCGATTGGTCAGTAAAGCTTCAAAAGAAACGCTTCGGTCAGCGAGTAATCTTTTGATGAGAAATAAAATTTTATTCTTTCTCTCTCAGCGGAAATAAGAAGGTTTTTTTTGGAGATGAAATCGACCATTCAAATCCCTTTGATTTGTGCTATCGAATAATTATTTAAACATTGGAAAGGACCGAGAAATACGGTCTTTACAAGGGGTCGACGTGGTGCTCAGCTAACGGAAAAGTATCCCTACATTTATCGAATGTTCACTGTTAGAATGATAGGACATAATATTTTGAGCAGAACCATATACAGGTCTTCTATTATTCTCTTTTCACTCTAAAAATATTGTTACCTACTGCTTTTTTAAAACATTATGAGCAAGAAAAAAACCTATGAACTTATTCTTGCATTTCAGGGTTCCGTATGGCAAGCTGTTTGGGCTGAATTGTTGATCTGGTGCCTACTGTATGCTCTCTTGAGCATCCTTTATCATTTATTTTTAATCAAACATCATCGAGAGTGAGTATATATTAATTGGAGACTAAATCATTCTGAATGTTGTGCGATATGCATACATACGTCAGCATAAGAGAACTGATCCAACTCGCCCACACAAGGCGCGTTTTAACGCTACCTCAACGTCGCTACCGCTTCGCAGCACTTTTTCTTACCCTCGCTGTTGCTGAAACGAGTGTTCCACTATTGTGTAGGCTCGCATGCTTTGCATCTCACTCAACATTCTTGGATGTTTAACTAGAACATCATGGAACTGCTAGAAAGCAATAAAAGCAGGTGATTCGTAAAGACCATCTCTTTCATAATTTGGTAAACTAAAACTAGTTTGCAATGAGCATAAAAACTAATGGAACAGATTTTTAAGGGCTGTAATCAATTTCGAGAGATTTCTGAGATACTATCAATTGATAGGTGTTCTACAAAAACAAGAAGCTCTACAAAAGCACGAACCATCATTCTGGTGCCTAAGAGATAGGCCTTGAACTAAGTTAAAATCTTAGAGAAAGCGGAGGTGTTGTAGGGTAACATCAACTAGAATTACTTGTCGAAGTGCTCGAAATAAAAAAATTGTGCAATTAGTTTTCACGCTGCTCTATTCGAGTATACAGTCCGATGTTTATGAGGTTCGCATAATACACGACAGTTTTGTCAGATCGATTAAGTGCTGAAGAATCGAAAGAGTGACGCCAATGGTAGTCCAATTAGCGAAGCTTCCTCACTTCACTGCTGAAATGTTCTTGGAAAAATGTTCCACTTCATCATATTCCCAATTCAGTACAATGTCTAACCAATTATTCCACGTCCACGTCCAAACACCATTGATCACAACCTTGCCAGATCACCGACGCAGTATCAGCAAACCACGGCAATTTGCTGACAATTAGAGACTTTTCATGGCACACCGAGATGCCAGAAAGGCTACTGTGAAGTTGAGCATCTCGATGAAATTGCTGAACATATTGAACTCATCACCTTAGGACTAAGCAAACTCTTTGTTGAGTTTCACACTTCAAGACGATAACGCTTTGCGTCAGCAGGTGGAAGTGCATGCGGATTTTAGTCTCAAGATTTAGAACAGACATTTGGATACGGCTGCAGTACTGTTGCCCACCACCTATGTATTGCCTCATTATTACATTTCCACTATTTTTTATTCGGTGTTTCCTATTTTCAAACCAGAATATTGCCAAAAGGCTGAAGTTTACTGAAAATGTTCTCGTAGCTTTAGCCAGGGGTATAAAAGGACATGCGTATCGCTCATTAATAATCCGCGCATCAAAATGGATTAGGCATCAAAATGAATTAGATCCAGTTACACCTGATTATGTTCAGAAATATATGCTGGAGACCAGTGCAAGGAAGGTGAACGAGAAGATTAACATTGCGTTTGTGTCAGGCAACTATCATCAATTGGACTGAGAGCCACTTGTTAAAGCGCTTGGACAAAGACGATACGAGTCAGTTTTGCTCTGGCTTATTAGTCACCTTTTATGAAGACGCTCTGCGTCACGAGCTGAAAGTGCGTCCGAATGCTAGCACCAGAGATTTGTAGCAGACACTTATATATGGCCGTAGCACCACCTTTCGCCATCTAAATGGAGTGTCTTAGCGCAAAGTGATGGGTACCTCATGCACCGACCGACTACGAACTCGTTGCACAATGGCTGTCTGAGAGAGTCTTATGCTGCTACCGCACAGGCAGTACTGTCTCAAATAGATCATTTCCGGAGAAGAGTTCTGGGTCTACCATACGAACAGCGTCGGTCACGTCCTAGTGGCTGCCTCGTGACAAACACCCGCTATCGAAATTACCGCCTGAGTTTCATGCTCAAATGATTATGTCCTAAGTTGCATTCCTCTTGATTAGTGCTCTACAATAGATAAACAATTAGTGCCGACGTCTACGGAAAACGACTGCGAAAGTTGGCGGCAGCAGGGTAAGAGAAGCGTCCGAGACACTTGAGTTCCCCTTCTCCAGGATAGGGTCGACGTACATTGCAAAACTGATTCGCCCAGTTTAGAAGAAAGTGATCGGGGTCGCGGTACCATATCCATCGTACAACCTTGATATTGCTCCACTATATCGCCATCTATATTCAGTCTAAATTCTTTCTATTTCGACTTCCACTTGCAGTGGTATGATCTTATACTATACCCAATATGTGGAGTACTGTGCAAAAACGTTTGCGTCAGCCGGGATTCGAACCCAGATCTCACTCTTTCCGGGAAGAACTACAACTAACTCAGAAGTGACTACCAAATTCTTCGTTTTCCAGCCTCCTTTTTTCTTGAAAGAAGGCATTCAATCTTTGCTCTGCAAATGGTTGTTTGCCATTGATCATAAAGGTTACTATAGTTATTAGTTGACTAATTTCTTGAAATAGGTGACAACTGGATCAGCAAAAGTGTGAAAATTCGAAGATGCTAAAGCATAACCCAAATAAAATGGGCTATAGCAAAGTGATGTTTTGATAGACACCAATTCATTCACCGACTATGACAGCGCTGCACATGTAACCATTTGCGAATGTCAGCTGCTGCGACCGCATAGGCAGGACTTTCTTAAGTCAGTCGTCACTAGGATGAGTTCAGGGTTAATTACGGGAGCAACACGCGTCACGTCTACTGGATGTCTCGGTTGAAGACCCCTAGCTTAATCAAAGCCTGAGTTCCATGCTCGAAGGATTATTCGACTAGTTTTCTGAGACTGGCAGGGCATGCTGCTTTGATAATTGCTCTACAAGGGGCAAACAGTTACTGCTGACGTCTACGGAACAATGACGAAGTCGGAAGCAGCGGTGCTAGAGAAGCTCCCAAAATGGTTCAGCGTCGTGGTTCTCCAATCCAGTCCAAAAAATATATTAGTAAGTTGGGGAAAAAGCTCTGGGAAAATGCTCGTTAAGCATTTATTTATGCACCTGTTACACCGGAACAAAGACAAAACTAATAGTCAAATACTCCCCTCCAGCTTCAGGCACTTTCTGCCACTTCTCAGGCAAAAAATCGATTTCGCAAGCATGAAATTCCGATTTTCTCCCTTGAAGAAATAAATGACCGAATTGTGCACTTCAATATCGGTACCAAACCTTTTGTCGCGCAACCAGTGCTCCATTAAACGAAACTTTCTTCACTTTCGTCAAACTTTTTGAGCTACCTGTACACCGTATTTTTTCCAACTGTGTCTTCGCCCCAAGCCAGATTGATGCGTTCACTTGCCACCCTTGCATTTGAACTCAACAGCCGTTCGTGCACCATCAACAACCTAATTTGCTCGCTTGTCGACTCCACTTCAAACACTACATACCACTCAACGCGGAAGACGGGTTTTCAAATGAGCCAAAAAACACAAAAAATGGCCGACACTCAAAAAAGTTACAAACAGTTTCTCAGAACTTTTCCCCCAACCCATTAGGTGTGAAAGTGATTGAGCTATATGCATTGTTGAAATGCGCCTTTTGATAAGAATATATTCTCTATTGTATACGTTATGCTGTACATTATTTTAATGCGCATTTTTTGCTTTATATTTTTTTGTTAACGATAAATTACTTGCTATGCATTTCATATTCATTTTAGACTATCGAAACGGGCGTTGCTTAGTTCAAAAGTAGTAGCGGATGCGCACCGTGATTTCAAAAGGTATCGTGAAACAGCAGAGACAACTTGCTGCGTTTATAAAGCATTTGACCTTGGAGTTAAACGAACATAGTGCAGTGTGGCTGAAAAAGTTCCCTAAAGGAGAAGCATTTCCTTGATGCATAAATTGCATCAGTATTATTGCATAAACCGCAATTACTTTTGTATCAACTTCATCAAAGTCATAAGAAAAGTAACTACACAAGCTGATCCTCTCAAGACTACACGACGTGTTGCAGAAAACTCAGTGTCGACCATCCCACCCGTTCTCTTCATTTTGAGCAAATTACAAAAGTAATTTATAAGCTCTGTGCTATTCTTAAAGTTTATAACGTGGGCCGCTTATGATGCCCAGCCTATATGGTCCTGTTGTATTTTATGAGAAAATGATAATTTTTTTCGATAATTAGCGAACTTAAGAGTTTGTCAGTATGACAGAATTGTAAAATGAGTATGTTCCTAACGCTGCAGGACTATGACTGATATCCATAATGCGCTATATATTCGCTTATAAAATAAATCTACTGACATTCAAAAGTATTGAACAGCTTATACTGTGCCTATCTCGGCATTTTAGCACCGCATTTTGTATTTCAGTAACAGTGGTTCACAATAACGATCAGAATTGTGATAAGATTTGATTGCATGTCAAATGCGGTTTATAGACTAGTTCAAGAAAGTGATTTTGGTACTCCCATCTGATGTAAAGTAATGTGCAAAATTTTTGCCTCAGGTGGGACTTGAAGCCACATTTCACCCTATCCAGGGCGCGTGTTCGAAGCGTTACACTACGGCCGCCTGTTTCGACATCACTCTTTCTGGTCTGCATCGCATCTTTCTGTCGTCAACCGACCGTCAACGGTATGGCACGAGTGGTCGTTATCGGCATTGAGCTCACTCCAATAAGTGTATTTACACCATCATACTAGTGCAGGAAGTGTTTAATAGTAAAGAATCCCTTCGCTTCGAATGTTTTTTCAAACCACCCCCCCCCCCCATTTTAATATGCCTGATAATTATTTTTTGAGCCATGCATGTGGTCTGTTATAGGGCAACTTATGGAGCCCGATACACGTGTTTCGACCTTGACATTCTTATCAGTCAAGAGGTACCCTTCGTCTTTCTTTTAGCCAATCCTTTTAGCTCAATTGGGAAATTCAACCCCCATATAGAGTTAGCGAATACGAACATTTCACACGTTACATCAAGTGAAAATACTACTACATGGACAGTGTTGTACACTTGATTTCTCTTGCCTGGTATTGTTAATAAGTTCTATAAGTTGCCCCATAACAGTGCACATGCATGGCTCAAAAAAATGATTATCGGGCATATCTAAAAGGAATCCTGTTTGGTCATCTATTATCAGATATCTGTGAGCATGACTTGGTTTCATGTCGATAGCGACTACCCTTGCCATACCGTTGACGGCTGGTTGCTGATAGATAGATGAGTTGCAGCGCAGAAAGAGTGATGATGTCAAAACAGGCGCGGGTAGTGCAACGGTTCGAACATGTGATCCCGGATAGGATGAAATGTGGGTTCGAGTCCCACCTAACGTAAAATTTTTACACATCTTTCTACTTTTGTATGCTTCCAAACTAGTAGAGCTGTTCGCACTCGATGCCCGCCACAACATCAGTGTAAATAAGTTATCGATTTATTGAAAGAAATGTAGAAAAAGAGCTCTGTGCTCTAAAATAAACGATCAAAAAGAGTGTGACCGATTTAGAGCTAACTCAAGCACAGTGGGAAGCATTGAGTAGAATTTAAAAACCTCCCTCCCTCTCCTTATATAATAAAGAACAAAGATTATGATGTTGAACCATCACCCTGATGCACCGCGTACCTTGTATGCTCGAATTAAAGTTATATGGAGTTTTCGAATGACCATGGTATTAATTTTCAAGATCAGATCAGTGTACGTGAATTATTGTTCATGATACACATGCTCGTAACCGTAGTCTCGTTTCAATTTCGGTAAAAAGAAAAATAACGATCGCTTGATACATGATAAAACGTGATTGCGAATATTTCAGAATCTTTGAAGATATCTGCATCTTCTTTGACCAGCACTCAACGTTTATCCCAGTAACATTCATGCTTGGTTTCTACGTAACAGCTGTATTCAATCGTTGGTGGCAAGTGTTTGGAAACATTGGATGGATTGATCAGTAAGAATCATTATGCAGTTGTTAGACTTGTACTTCAACCATTCTTGAATTTTCATTGTAGCCTAAACAGAAAACTTTCTAATAATCTTTTCATTGAAGTGCATATAGCGCATCTTTGAAGAGTGTGCAATGCTTATGAAAATTTTGTTGGTTCTATTCTAATACCTGATCTCTGAGAAGCTAAACATAACTACGAAGTCGACAAATATATACCAAACTTGTCTAGGAGTATAAAAATATGGATTCAACACACTAGTCAGCCATTGGAGTACAGAATAAATATGCACTCGATTACCTAGGATGTTTGATGAAGTCGACTGCATAGTGTTCACATATAAACGTCGAGCGCTCCATTTTCTTCAATCTCTTATTGCATATAAATAACACAGCATAAGGACATATCTAATTGTTCAAAAGCCTGCGTAATAGGACATAGTCGAGATGACATATTACTCTTTGAGTGACGCTAATTTCAGACCTTCTCTACAGATTACGATGTCGATACGTGGTGATGACGAACGATCGAAGATTCTAAGACGCACATGTATAAGGTATTTGGTGGTGATGGAAGCGCTGGTTTTTCGTGACATCTCAACATCGGTGCGCAGTCGTTTTCCAACACCAAGGCATCTAGTAACATCAGGTCAGAAGATGTGTGATTCTATCATTATATGCCTTGCTTCTAGATTCCTGAAAGACTACGAGGTTGGTAAAGAGTTTTGTTCAAATATCGGTTTAGCACCTTGGCTCTCTTCGGAGCCCGGTTGTTCGAAGTGATTGTTCACAATAATTCTTCCTTGTGACGGTAGCCTTCGTCATCGTATAGCGTCTAATCCGATGGAATAGCGTGCTACTTGAGTAAAATATCCTCACACGATGATGTTTTGTTTCAGGACGGTTGCTGATGCCCTGCCATCTGACGCAATCTGAAGACTTGTTTCAAAGTGGCAATTCACCCTACTGTTGTCGGTGTTATATAAGCTGGCACATAAAGTAACATAACCCTTTTTTAGTAAGCAATATAATCACCGAAACTTGCGATTTCGAATGGTTACTAATTGTTCAAGGGATGTATTTTGTCCTGAGAGAAACAAGCGCGTGTGAAAAGCAAAATTATTTTATCTGCAACAGCGCTGTAAGAAAGCTTTTGTAAAAAAAAAACAAATACAGTCCTGAAATTCTCGAGATCTTTGATATGGAGCTATTGCTTAAGATTAGGCTTAAGGGAGGTTTTCTGACTTGCTAAATATGACTGCAATAATGCGCGATGAGAGTCAAACAGGATATTATAGTAACTGTTACAGCGTTGTAATAAAGGCTTTTTAGAAAACAAGTACATTTACGAATTTTCCAATATATAAACTTCCAAACTAAACAATTTATTCATGAACAATGAAATGTTTTTAACAAAAATTTGTACCACTAGAATCAATAATGTTTTTCGAAATTTGGGCATTTTTTCGATGCTTCGGCAATAGTAATCTGGCTATTTAAAGCACAATGCTCTGCCAAGGAATGTTGCAGCGACCTAAGGAGACGGTAATTACTTGGAGCAGCATCTGGGCTATACGGTGCATGAATTAAACGTTTTCACCCTAATTCGTCAATCTTTTGCAATGTTAGAGAAGCAATATGTGTGCGGGCACTGTCTTGCGGCAAAGTAACGCCGCTTCGATAAAGCTGTGGCAGGCAATTTTGACGTGCTGATGTCGCCCTCACGAACTTTTTAAACTATTTTGTGTAGCTCGTAGGCCCTGCTTTGCGCTTAAGTGCTCTCTATAAATTTTGTTGGCAGAATGGCCCAAATGGAACGTCTAAGAGACGTGCACGGATCAGAAAGTTTGAAGTATTTATTCTGAAGTGGAATAAAATCTTATAATCACTAAATGGTTTATATAGTTAGAGTATTGAGACCACGAGCTTTTGAATGACATAAAATACGATAAAAAGACCGAGAAATAAATTTATTGCAAATAGATAAAAATAATAAAAATACGACACAATTTTGGTTAACTTATTGAAAGTTCAGTGGGAACTGTATGTGCAACGACATTTTCTCGTTCAAAAACGCCTTTCCGATAGCAAAAGAGAACCCAAACAACTGTCAGTAACTATTGATGGAGAGGTATCACATGCAGTGTGCTGTATCAGTTTTGACAAAAAACCATTGTTTTGTAATTACTTCAAAATTGTTTCAACAATGAATAGCCATTTTGAAGTCTTCTCATGACGAAAAAGTATGAATTCAGTACGAAATTACACACTGTGAAAATAACACGTCCCATCTGTAGGTTGGTCGCTGCAACTGCCTCGTGAGCACCAAAGCTGCACCACTTCTTATCAACGGTACTTCCAAGGGTTAATAGGGGTGAGGGAAAATAGCAGAGCACGGGTCTCGATGGTACAATGAATGACATAGCAAGATTTCGGAAAGCGTGAAAGGAAGGCACCTCTAATTTCAAGTTTTGCTCGCTCCTCGGCGGCCTTGTAGTTATGTTTTACATCCTAAACTACCGCTAAAAACTAATTAGGTAGAAAAATCAAAAATTCGAGAGATTAGTTGCTTTGATATGATAGAATGAATCTTATTTCTACATAGACTACCATTAGAATTATGTCTGGCTATGCAGAGAAGGTATGATTCGCTCAGTCGCAATAAAACATGTGTATTGCACTCTGAAACCGTCTTCGCCTCAGGGTAGATGCATCGTCACTTTCAAACTTCTTGATTCTCTATCCGTCGTGAGAAGATGAATTACGTAAAACGCTTGAGTTAACCTCTATTGAGTAGATTGCATAGAAATGTTGTATGTACACATATATATATATATGCAATTTATATATGTATATATATATACATATATATATATATATATATCGAAATATTCATGTTAAAGTCTGTCCAAATCACTTTTAGGTCTTATGACTGAACGTGAGTTTGAAGAATACGAGGCTGTTGTCTCACCTCACGCGAAGTACTGGCTACCAATACAGTGGTTGTATTCATTAATCACACTGGCAAAAGACGAGTCTCGAATCAAAGGAGAACATATCTATGTCGCCCTTGTTGAGGTTAGTTGTAGAACATTTACGACAGAACATGTGAGTACAGGTTGTTGACTTGACTGCGTGTCTCGAACAAACCAAGCGGTTTATCCCATCGAGCTCAGGTGAGAGGATTAGTCGTCCACTTTCCTACTATGTTATCGAAAGGATAAGGGGGTTTTGATGGAAATCAGAATTGCCAAAATAGTCAATAAGTTAAATATGAAATGATCATATAAGTGAAATTTCAAATGGGAAGGGACCAATTATTTATTACTCTTGACTCTCAAACTATTCTGTAGCATTGAGCTCTAATCTCAGATATTGAGTGCAAAGTTTTAAGATTATCGAAAGAGATTCGAGAAATAAGATTTTTTCATACTTCAATTTGTTTAGCAAATCGCTCAGTATCGTGTGAAACTAGTCAGACTCGTGCTGTTCGACTGGGTACCTGTTCCGCTCGTGTATACCCAGGTATTTCTAGAACACATTGACAGTTGAAATCGAACGTCTAAATTCACACTTGTTCAGGTTGTTCATCTAGCAGTATACAGTTATTTTCTTGTGGCATTGTTTGGCCGTCAATATCTCGACCGAGATGCTGTGAAAAAGTCGGTAAGCAACATTTTTCAGTAGAACTAACATCTATATAGGCTTAGAGATTTTCTGTTCGTCTTAGTGAATAGTTCGAACAGACAGTATGAACTCGAAATGTCCACTTCTGCTCGATTCAGATCAATATTTACGTACCTATTATGACGATTCTGCAGTTCACCTTCATTGTCGGTTGGCTAAAGGTTCTTAATTTTATCATTTCCATCTTGATTTCCATTGAGTACTTCACCATCACTTATTGTTATTATCATATGACATCGTTCTTCTCTTCTTCTATTTTTCGGAAAATTTCTCTTGAAAAGTGATATGAGATCTACAAGTACTTCATACGTATAGGTCGCTGAAGTCCTATTGAATCCGCTTGGAGAAGATGATGACGACTTCGAATGCAACTGGATTATAGATCGAAATCTACAGGTACTATTTTGTCCAAGATAAGCGAGCGGTACCTTCTCACTCTTACTTTTTGTGAGTCTTGTGCTGCATAGTTTTTATATCATTTCGGAGCAAACTCCGTGTGTTGAAGGAACACGGTACTTTTCTATAAATTCACCCTGTTCATCCCATGAGGAAATCGAACTTTTGTTCCTATCTAAAATTTCAAGAATCATCGATGGCCTGACTCACAAGAATTCTAATGTTGTATTCTACATTTGAAATTGTTTTTATATTGTGATGTTGAAGTAAGCATAAAATTTCATTTCACATTCAAGCATTTTTGCCGAAAAAATTTTTCCTACGAACTTTCAACAACCTTCGTATGGAACAATTCTCAAAAACTTCAGTGATGTACAGGGCAGTGCAGAGTCAAAAAAAAAAAAATTGACTTTCTCATATTCGGCACCGGAAAATGAGCGATGGTTTGGTACCAATTTCGCGCTGCGCAAATCTCTTTTTATTTTAGGCTACTACAGCGTTCTGAAGAGTCCTCCCGAAAAATCAAGTACACCATCAAAAATTGTCGAGATATATGATATCGAAGGTTTACTAAAGTCTATGGGAAAGAGCTCTGTCCAGCGAAATGTTCCAGTGTGAAACATAATTTATTTGTATTGTTATCAGCACATCAAAAAGATGAAATTTTCGAGATTCAAGGCATCAAATGATCACTAAAGCTCTAATAAGTCAGAAAGTACACTGTTCTAAAAAGTCAAAATAGGATGAGGAAAGCGGAAATGAGCCACATTTGCCAAACTCAATCTTCTTTCGACCATTACAACGCATTAAAAAAAGTTTTTTTGAAAACCAAATATATCATTGAAATCGTCTTGTGCTATCAAATAGCCATCGAAATTTTGAACAAAATCTTTGTCTAATGAGAAATCTTTGACTGTGGAATAAGATTTTATTGTTACTGTTATAGCGAAATAAAAAGCCGTTTAAGAGGTCAAGTACACCTTAGAATTCTCGTGATTTGAACTATTCAATACTACTAAAACTCTAAAAAAAACAATAATATTTTTTCCCCAAGAGGATTAAAAAAATGGAGATAATGGAAGAGTACCACGAAAAGAATCTATTCTGATTTGGAAAGTATACACGTAGTAGCCAGTAGAAAAGCTGGCTAGGTCTTCAATATTACCCATTTGATGGGATTCTGCCTTTGAGAATGTGGATTGTGATTGCATTGCAAGTGGATCGTAAAAAGCGGTGACTGTCGTCCGATGCATATTCATTCCCTTAGGGTCCTTATGTTTGTAGTGCCCGTGTTTCGTCAGTTTTACACCTCAGCTGTTCGCGTACTCTCGCAGGTAGCCGCTTTTAGATTGTAAAAGCAGAACAGTAAGTGGGATAGGGGAAAAAAGTGTTGGAGAACGGGAACTGGTCTAGAAGTCCATCCCCAACACGTTGGCGAAATCGTCTAGTTCTCTAATACTTTATTATGGTGGACTTTGGCAAACTACCCTTCTCGAGATTCATTACTCAACTATCACAACAAGAAATGAAAATTGTCGGTGATCTGTTTAATTTGCAATATCACACAGTTTTTGTGCATGCATTAATCTGTTCTGAGAATCGTAAATTTAGCTGGGCTTCTCCGTAGAAGAATGCTACAATAACTATCCACCGATAGATCGTGATTCATTCTGGACGGATACCAATCCTGAACCACTTTACACTGCAACGAGTGCCATGCGGCCTGCTAATCCACAAATTGGGAGCTGTGTAAACATGTAACGATGTTTTTATGTTCGTTAATGAAAGGATGCCGCAGATTTGCAGATTTAGCGGCTGTTAGAATAGTATTATAGACCGCGTGGACGTTTATCAACTTTTTTCGAATTAACTGTTTGATTATGATTATTTGAGGTGTACTGCAGACGATTCAGCTTTTATGCTCCGACCAAAACGCTCCGCAGCCAATTCACGAACATCAGTGTGGGATGGGCTTATTGATTCGAGTGATATTGTTCCAGTAATGGGAGGCCTATCAAGGTCCGTTAAAGTTGATATTGAAGCACTCAAATAAATGGATAGAGCCAAGCTACGTAATTTTGAAAGCAGTAAATTTTCCTGCTGAAACATCTTCTAGAGAGGAACAATTGTCACCATCGATGTTACACTCTGAATCGACAAGTTCGATGAAAGGCTTCTTGAAGCAGTTACGAAGACATGGAAGGCGAATGAGTAAGTGTAGATTCGAGATGAACTAAGGAATTCAGGCCAAACATCATACACTTTAAAGTTCAGGCGCCATATATAATCGCCGAAGACCAGGATATGAAGTTAGAACGCCCGAGTGTCGTAGTGATTCAAGGTGAACAAGAACTACCTTTTGAATGGCATTTTTTCGATGAACTATAAATTCAGTTCCTTTTATAAGCAGCAGCGAGGTGCTAGTCTTGTTATTGGTGCGATTTATCGAAAACAAATCTGAGGAAACTATCATTTACTACAGTAAAACAATGGCTGACGTTTTGGCGGGATCACCTTCTCCAAAGCCTGGAATAATCAAGTTAACCCGTAACCCACACGGCCATATACTCTCATGACCTAGCAGAAACGTATTAAACAAATTTTCTTTACTTCACAAAACAAGCGACCTTTTTTCAAAACATTCACTGTTTATTTCCAGTATTGAGTATTGATTAACATCGCCATTGATCAAAACAATTCCGCAATTGCCTTATCCAGCGGCCATGAGGTTGGAGCTGTCATCGCAACTGTCTATAATGCACTAAATAAATTGCCTGTGAACAACCTCGTGTTCGCTGAGCAAAGAAATTACTAAAATTGTCGTTTAGTTGTTTTAAAGCCTTCCAATTGATTTTAAGTGCAGAAAAGTCGCATAGAGTATTGAATGAGATAGGAATGTGCCTGGCTAGGGTCACAAAAAATTAACCTAGGATATAGTACGAGGTCATATGTGAATATGAGACATTCCTCTTTGCGGCTTAACTTTTGTTTCTTCGTTTCGAGTATTTTCTTAACCACAGCTCATATTTCAATATGTCAAATAATCAATTCTGAGCCACGCATGTCATGTGATCTGTCAAAAAAGGGCTGACTCATAGAGCCCGAAACACGTGTTTCGACCTTGCAGTCTCGTCAGCCGGGCAGTTACCCTTTCTCGTCTTTTGCCAATCCTGTGCAGGTACTCCAGTACCCACGCTAAGAGTTAGCGTCGACGAACGTTTTACACTCTATGTACAGTGAAATTATCACCGAACACAGAGTGTTGTACACTCGATTGCTCATGGCTACTACATTCAATGTATCATATCTTTCGTTTTAACTGTTTTCTTAAGACCACAGCTCAAATTTCAATATGCCAGATAACTTTCCAACAGACCACATGACGTGCATGGCTCAAAAATGACTATTCGGCATATTGAAATTTGAGCTGCCCTCTTAAGAAAACACTCGAAACAAAAGATATGATATACTGATTAGTCATGAGCAATCGAGTGTACAACACTTTGTGTTCGGTGATAATTTCACTGGACATAGAGTGTAAACCGTTCGTCGTCGCTAACTATTAGTGTGGGACTGGAGCACCCACACAAGATTGGCAAAAGACGAGAAAGGGTAACTGACCGACTCACGAGACTGCAAGGTCGAAACACGTGTATCGGGGTCTATAAGTCAGCCCTTCAACAGATCACATGACATGCGCGGAATGATTATTTAACTTATCTTTGGATTTTTCGCATTTACCAAAATGTCCCGAGAATTTTTTCTGCAGATGTTATGGACTACTGTGCGAGGATGCTGATTCATGCATCAAAATCTTTTCATTTAGATTTTTGCTTCTTGACATGCAACTGAAGTGTCTTATTTGACTATAAGTTCTTCAGTCCTCTATTATACATATGCAGGGTGGTCTACCCGTCCTCATCAATGTCTTGACATCAATGTCATACTTTATTATAGATTAAGTATACTGTACCATATTTTATACTATTGTCGCCTCTACCATTAAGCAAATTATTCAACTTCTCACTCCTTAGAGACCGTCATACAATCAATTAGGAACCAAGTAGAGCTTTAGATTGCCTGAAGGCCAATAACAGTTACTAAATTGCCCAATCCTGCCATTGTTAAGCAGCGTTTGATGGCTGAGCTTACTTCGTTGGAAATGAAGGAGAAGATGAACGGCACTTTATTTCCACTCAACCTACCATCTGAGGGCGTCACTTTTCAAGTAAATCTAACCCGAGAATCGTTTCTTAGCTATTACAAATAGCAATCTTTCACGCCAAATTTGATGATTCCTCTTTATACTCTCTTTGTGCGCACATTGATAGATGTCCCAAACATGTCTTTCAAAAGTACGCATATTGTGTGTGATGGATGAGAGGAAAAGTGATGAATCAATATGCTCTTAATACTACACTTTCGGTACCACTTTATAATGCAAGAGTTTCTATTAGCTTAAAAATGGAACGCTCAATAAAGGAAACGACTTTGTATCGGTTTCACATGGAGGATCATTGCTAGGCCACCTAGAGATTGGGCATTTAGAGACTCCTTCAAGAGCGACATAACCTGCCGAATAGAAACCATATTTGTTGATAGCCTACTTTGTACAAGTGAGTTTAGCAATGGGACAGCGACTGGTTCCAAGCCTTGCTATGGCCTCCACATCTGAGTTGCTATTGTGAATAATCGATCTTTAGCCACTTTTCTACTTTACATAAATATGTCGATGAGTGTTTCAATATATCTTGATTATTATTTAAGCCAACATGTCATGTGGTCTGTTTTTGGGCTTTTGTGCAACCTGATACACATGCTTCGGCTTTGCAGCTTCGTCAGGTGGTAGGTCCATCGCGTTGCCAAACTTCTCGGGGGACCCTACATCCCCTTAAATAGAGTAGGCGACGACGTACGATTTACACGTGCCGTCAAGTGACACAAATCACTAGATCGCTAGTGTTTTCACACTCGATTGCTCTTGGCTGGTATGTTTGAAATATTATACCGTTCGCTTGGTAGTGAGCGTCGTCTTAAGAAAGCAGTCGAAACTGACGGGATAACTGTTTTTTTTTATCTCTTCCAAATAAGAGCATATGGGCAGATGTTTTGAGTTGTTGAATGAGCAGCCAGAGTACATAGAATCTACCAGAGAGAGAGACATCAAAACCAAACTGACTCCCATTATCGGACGTTTAAATCAACATAACAGAAAGCGCTCACAACGCAAAGTGGTATAGAAAGCAAAGTAAGAGGAATATTGTGATTCATTACCCTTATCTCTCATCTATCACACATAAATGCGTGCCAGTGAGATTAAAGGATAAAAAAGTATAAAGCTCTCGGCGTTGGTCTATCCCTGAGGGATGCGCCATGTATTCATCTTCAATTTTTAACCTCGTATGAGGTGAGTGAATGCATATCTGGCTTTTACAATGACTCTTGAAGCCCTCCCGCTGAACCGAGTCAGTGCCCCTTATGCTTCCAGACTAGTCTGAAGCCAGTCTGGTACCAGCTTACCGGGCCCCAAGAATGGATGGCTTGGTGAGCCATGAGCGCGAGATCGAACCATTGACCTCGTGTGCGACACAGGGTGCCTCTAGCCACTGCGCCACACACCAGGTAAGATTATGCTTGGAAAAGTTAGCAGTGTATGTGCAGGAAGACAGCCTAGGAAGGTAATACCTAAAGTTAGCTATTTCAAGTGGTTGAGAAACGATGAGAGTTCCTCGGATCAGATTTGAAGATCAAGTGACGCGCTCAGACAATTGGTGCGGTGAAAACGAAATACTGTTCACCTTGCCCTTTAATTTCAACGAAGTAAGCTCAGCCATCGGATGCTCTTAGGAAGGGTAGGATTGTAGAATTTGGTAACAGTAGCTGAAATACTTCCAGGTAATCTGAAGCTCTAATTTACCCATACTAATTGCTTAACCGTTTCTGCGAAACGAGAAGTTCAATGATTTTGTTTGCGGTAGAGACAGCGATTGCATGAATCATGATAGATATACTTAATGTCACACTACATTCCACTTGCACGGTTTGTGAATAAAGAGTCTACAAATAGATTTTGAAGCAGAAGTTAGTATCCTCGAACAGTAATTCAAGACATCTGCGCCAGAAACTATCGTAGCACTTCAAATAAATGCGAAAAATGCAAAGATGAAGTGCAGGGAGGGTCTCGTCATCATAATTGATCTTGTATCATAATTCGGACTAAGTTTTTCTAAGGCTAGCCAGATACATTCCTATTCTATTCAAGACTCTGTGGCACTTATCTACAGTAAATGATTGGAAGACTTATAGCTATTGTTTAAGCCGACATGTCATGTGGTCTGCTATAAGGCTGACTTATAGAGCCCAATACACGTAATTCAACCTTGACAGCCTCATCAGTCGGACGGTACCGTTCGTCTTTAGCCAATCCCCTCGGGGCTCTCAGCACCTACATTAAGAGTAGGCGACAACGAACATTTTACAACCGTCCATCATATAAAGATATCACTGAATGGGCAGTGATGTACACTCGATTGCTCTCGAATAAAAAAGGCACGATATATTGACGATATCAGCTCGTATCCGTTGATTATGAAATCAAGAAATTACTTGATCAGCGCTGATGTTAATCAATATTCGATACTGGCAAGAAACAGCGGTGTGTTGTTAGCAAACTGTTCATTTTGTGCATCGAGAAAATTTGTTCAATCCGATCTTGGTGAGTTACGAAAGTATTGGGTGGAGTAGATTGCGAATCAGCTTGACGAGTCCGTTTCACGCTTTGAAGGAGGCGAAACTTCCGGAGCATCACCAAATGTTTATTAAGTGGATTTTCTGTGTTGAATTGTGTTCAGGAAATCCAACTAAAAACGACCTCATTTCTGATAGTCATATTACACTGAGTTATATCTTTTGTTTCGAGTGTTTTCTTAAGACCACAGCTCAAATTCCAATATGCCTGGTAATCATTATTTGAGCCACGCATGTCAGTGGTCTGTCAATAAGGGCTGACTTATAGAGCCCGATACACGTGTTTCGATCTTGCGATCTCGTCAGTCGGGCAGTTACCCTTTCTCGTCTTTTGCTAATCTCTGTGGGTGCTCCAGTCCCCACAATAAGAGTTAGGGACGACGTACGATTTACACTCTATGTCCAGTAAAAAACTCACCAATAATGATTACCTGGCATATTAAAATTGGACCTGTGGTCTCAAGAAAACACTCGAAACAAAAGATATGAAATATTGAATATACTAGCCACGAGCATTCGAGTGTACAACACTCTGTGTTTGGTGAGTTTTTTACTGGACATAGAGTGTAAATCGTACGTCGTTGCTAACTCTTATTGTGGGGACTGGAGCACCCACAGAGATTAGCAAAAGACGAGAAAGGGTAACTGCCCGACTGACGAGATCGCAAGATCGAAACACGTGTATCGGGCTCTATAAGTCAGCCTTCATTGACAGACCACTGACATGCGTGGCTCAAATAATGATTACCAAACACTGAGTTATTCTTTCTATGCCGTCTTTTCCAGAACGAACTATCACTTAACGTTAGCATAGATTTAATAAATCAATTTTTCCAATAGATGAGCAAATGAGAAGTTATTAATAATAATGGTCTTTGAAAACGATTATTTAACACAATATAATATATTCTAAAAACCGAAAAATTTAATTTTTGCGCACTTTTTTACTATATATTTATTATGCTGTATAATTGAATCTGATAAGCACTATTATTTGCAACCTTGCATCTTCTTGTTGAAGAAAAATGCTGTATTATCGTTCTGATCTAGTTGGTCCGACATAGTTCTTTTTCTAATTTAAGTAGCCTTTCCATTGCCATTATAAAAATTTTTCCAATGATTGAGGCCTGTAAGTTCTTGTTCCAGTTTTAGCTCGATTCTTGAGAACACATGGACATGTGATTGTTCAGTTTTGTTTTAAGCAACTCATCGTTGGAGAGAGACGTTATGACAATGAGTGCTACAAATTCTCGTGATCGTTCATCTCCGCCTGCTATTAGTGGCTTATCCTCTGTCAGCAGAATCAATAAACCATCAACTGAACAGCAAGTTACTCTAAACATACCAAATCTGTCCCATAAACGTCATTCAGCTCCTGATGCATTACAAATCATTGGCCGACGAAACGATCCTGCTAACTCTGAGATGTTACCAGTAATTATGGAAGAAAAAGACAGGCTAGGACATCACTCCTCTGAGAGTAGGTTTGATTTTTTGCTTTTCGAATGGAAATGACCTTTTGATAGTAGTGAGATAGATTTTACAGAGCTCAAAGTTTGAAGCTGAATTTCCTATCGTTTTAGTCAGCTTCATCTTGGCAAACTATTGTGAGCAAAAGTATTCTTTCAGCCTATGCAAATACATTACACATTAGAAATATTGTTGAGAGAAAACAGCTATGAAAGATGTATGGATATTTTTCCGTTATCTGAGCGCCGCTTCGACCCATTGTGAAAAACGTATTTCTTGCTCTTTTTCAATGCGCAAATAGTTTTTCAATGGCAAAAATCAAAAGAATTTGAGTGATGTATCTCGTCTTCAAAAGCCTTCTTGTGGCGCCATAAGAGCAAGAATAAATTTTTGTTTCTCATTGAAAGATTTCTCGCTTACCAAAGCGTTTCCTTCGGAGTTTTACTAACCAATTGATAGATCAAATCCTAAGAATCTCAACTTGCAAAGATCTATCTGGTTTTTAGAACGGACTTGGTATTACGCTATGGTAGCAAAAAGAAAACTGGGTTTTGCAAACAACAGATACTTCAATTCATTCCATCAAGAAAATGAACTTTTTGATCGTTACCTATGTTTAAATAAACACTCGATAGCTTATATCAAATGAATTTGAATGATGTATTGTACTTTCTGAAAGAGCAACAAAAACTAATTTGTTCCTCATTCGAAGATTTCTCGCTGACCAGGGTCTCCTTCTTATAGTTTCAAAAAACCAAATGATAGATCATATTTCAACAATTCAAAAAATGTCTTTTTTAAAAGGACTTCTTAGTGCTTGATGACAACAAAAGAAAATTGAGTCTCGCATTCGACGCATTTTTTCCACTCTTGTGAAGCCCAATCCTCTTTTGCTTGTTACAGCGTGAAACGAGGTCCATATTCAAAACCATATAAGTCACTGGAATTCTTAAGAACTTATCCATCGATTAATTACTGAAAATCTAAAGCAAAAGCTTTGGTCAGCGAGAAATCTTCGAATGATAAGCAAAAATTTAATTTTCCTCTTTCAGCGCAGAGACAAGGCCTTTTTGAAAAGGAATACACAGTTAAATTCTTTTGATCTGAGCTATCGAACAAGTATTCAATCGTCAAAAATAAGCACAAAATAAACTTTTCTGTAGAGTCGAAGCCGCGATCAGATGACGGAAGAGTGTCGATGTATGCCACTACATTCAATAGCAAATGTCACTGCCCATAAACAAATAATGCAGATCTTTTAGATTCGATGCACAAAAAGCGCCGTTCTTCTACACGATCACTACCAACGGTGTAGTATGAAATCATGGAACTTTTGACGAACTGAATAATCATAAACACAAAATTTCACTATTCAGTGCTTTAATTCGTCAGTTGTTGCTTTCTTTCCTTAGAATTATGGTTATTTTGAACTTTCAAATCTATTTTTTGTTCTATGTGTCTTAGCAGAGGTTATTGTCCTAACGTACTGTGGTTCATCTTTGCAAAGACCATTCTATACACGCTCTTGTACAGATTTGCAACACACGCTGTTTCCGGAAATTTTACATTTTACAATTTCAGATGTCAGGATACGGCAATTCAATGTTATGAAACATGAACGAATATGGTGTTACAATAATCAGTTCAGTGAAATACCGCCTGTCGTATTAGCTGACAATATCCAGTTGTCACACACCGTAATATAAGACATTCGCCTGCGTAGTTTTTACCACTCGGGACTTTTCGTTTTCGGAGAGATCACACCTTGAAACTTGCGCAGAACCGTTTGTAGTAATGATAACTATACAATAATACAAAGTGACAATGTGCAGAAGTAAACGAGTGCAATTATCAAAATTTACGCTGCAGGAACATTATCAGATCAATTCTTAGTGAGTGTCCAATTATGGCGCTTATATTCCTTTCTAATGGTTGAGGTTAGTTAGTAAATTAGAATTGTGGAAGAGACATAGATATAAACAGAGCATACACATGAGTGGAGTACCTTCAGTGTAACACCTGATGTAGAGTAGAAAACATCTGAATTGATAAGGTGATGCAAGGTGTAAAACATTTAACGAAATTGGTGCACAGCCAACTGACAAGAGTGTTTACTGAGATCGCATGTGGTTTAAAAAAACATGGTTATCATGTGACATCCGGTTATGTAGAAATGGGATTAGACTCAAGAAATGTTCACATATCCGCAGTGCAATGTTAATGTCAAGAAATTCGTCGTACGAATTACGCCATAGAGATGAGCTATGCCGCGGACGTGCTCTTCCTACTAGGACGATGAATTAGAGGCTTTATTGGAAGCCACCACAGCTACAAATGTTTTCAAACTGGCAAAACAGCGGAACTCTAAGCGTTCCAATTGTTTCGAAACATCTAAAGAGGTATGCTCTCTTGGAAAGTAAGTGTACCACAAATGGGCATTCGCCTTCTGTGGTATCCTCGTTGAGCTTGAGCACAAATTTTTCGCTAGGCTTGAAAACAAAACATCAAGACTTTCAGTAATCATCTGGAAGCTAACAGATTTGCGATTCCAACTCTGGACATGTTTTCTAGAAAGCCTTTTGATGTTTTGCTTTCGGAGTGTGTAGTGAGCTATGCACTTGTATTTGCTTGCCTTTTCTCCAGTTACACCAGCCGCCATGTTCAAATTAGACCACCGTCATGGACGACTGCCGCGCAGCAAAGGACGAATGGAATATGTGCTGGAGTCCGCACAAACTAGTGAAGACGGACCGTCCAAGTATCCAAGTATTTCTCCAAATAGAGTTTTCACCAGAGTTTTGATGATCACTCGACAGTGGGAGCTAGTGTGGGGAATGCAGCACCCACAGAACAATAAGGCTAAAAGACGAAGGGTTCCGCCTGACTGGCGAGACTGTAAGGTCGAAACACGTACATCGGGCTGCACGAGCTGCTCAGACAGCAATTATGAAATCATTCGATAGCTTAATAGCCGCAATTCTGATAGTGAATATAACTTCTGAGAAGAGCTTTTCGTTGCGGTGAGGCAGCGATGACGAGAAACTGATGTTTTCCTTTCGCTATTCATTAATTGCAGCTGGTGTCTTTGCCTGGCTTTCCACCGGAATGTTTTTGATAGTTTAATGCATACTAATCGCTGAATTGTTTATGATAATTTGATGAAAAATTTGATAGTAAAAACTCGAAGGTTTTGAGTTTTGATATGGAATTCAAATATTTTTGTAGAACGTTGTAAAAAGCAAGAAAAAGATTACGTTTATCACTCAAAGTAACAGCTTGTTACTCAAAATTTAGCACTGTGAAGGCTGCTTGTTCAGAAGTCACCGAAAAAGGTTTGACCAGAAACATTCAAGCTGACGCAGCAGCGAAAAATCATACTATGCATATAAAAACCACTAATTCATGTATAAACTTGTTTTACGAGGAAAAACGTTCCAAAATTTGATGTGAAGAAAGTTCTAAAGGTCAGAAGCGGGAAAGAGCCCTAATAAAGCGCCTGATACTTTGTTGATTGCAAGACCAAGACGATTGGATTGCGACACCTAGATGGAACAACTTCATCTTTCCCAAAGGGAATTGAGAAAATTATTCGGATTACTATTCGAGTCGTTTCGTTAAGAAAGTCCTCCTACCTCCATATGGAATTAAGAAAGATGGATTTGTTGGCCTATCACCTCTCTTTCGAAATCTTTCATGCCATTCCGAGGATGAAGAACTGATCAACACCTACCCCGTCCACACAAATAAGACAAAAGTGCGCAAGAAAACCTCCTATCATTCTTCATTAACATAATGGATCGATTCTCCACACGATTTCTCAAATTGTAAAGCTTTTACTCAATAGGTAATCAGCAAAGCGGGTTACCGTTTGAAAAGAGGCAAGATAAGAGAAAACATCGGTAAAAATATAAAAAATAAATACCTCCACGTTATCACGTCCTGCTTACTGTCTGTCGTCTATACACTCTTAACCTGATCATTTTGAACACGACTGACAAAACACTGGACAGGTGACGACCAAAGAGCAGGGGATCAAAAGGATTGAAGATAGATTCGACCCATTCTGACAACGTTCCTTTAAGTATCAGAAGTAGAAGAGATCGTTCTGCCTCAGTTTTATCGATTTCAGGAAGACATCTGAGTCCGCTTGAGCAAGACTAGTCATAGAAGTGCAGGACTGTCCGGGTTCCTCTGCTCAGTGAATGAAAATTCCTTGTCAGCTCTATAGAGCTTGCACAAATACGATCTTGCCAAATTTATTTACTGTCATTCATGAAAACGATTTTCATGGGGAGCGGATGGGTTTCGAATACACTGACGCATTATGAAACGATCTTTTCTAAAATGCTATACGAACGTCTATCTAGGCAGGAAGGCTAATACGATAAACAACATAGCTCTGGAATTCAGCAAGCGGAAGCGAGCAACTTGCAAACCTTTCAGGAACATCGAGGCTATAATGAAGAAGACAAAAATCACCCAAGCTCCCTGCATTAACGTTGTGTTAGGAACCGGGTCGTTAAGTAACAAAGGTAATAGGGGCCGCTGTCGAAAGTGAAGTTGAAAAGTCGATGCTTTACCGAAATTCCGATCTACACCGTTTATTAAAAACAAGAGGCCTCGTTATACATCTCAAATTGCCAAAAATGAGGTCAACCATAAGCGTTTCAGTCCATCCATGACGAACCAGTCATGACGTAAGCTGGTTGTCGCAATAAAACCAATATCAATTCAGTAATCAGTAGTCAGTTTTTGGCGCTCAGAACTATTTTGTTAAGATCATCGTTATATTTTTCGGTTCAGAAAACCAGGAAAAGAGCTCAACGGGAACAAAGCAAATGGTCCTTCAAAGTCAATTTAGATTGTCGCATGTACAAAAAGGTGTTCACCTCGTCATGAAAGAGTTAATGACAATCGATAGACAAGATTCGTTTCAAGTGGATTTGTTGGGATGTGAAATGCACAATACGACGAACACCGACTTGACAGTCAAAAGTACTCGCAACAGTTTTATGAGAGAAATACATTTATCAGCGAATCCGTTAAACGAAAGAGAACTAACTTAGCAATTTTTCAACTCAAAATGGTAGAAGGGAAAGTTTGCTGGCTCTCCCTAGAGTTGGTCTAAGGTCATCGAGACGGCGTCCAATGAAATGATGGTACATTCAATTCTTTTGCAGTCAAATTAATATTAGCCAGCTTAAGATAGAACAACGCAATCTGTGCGACTTTCATAAGACCTTGACGTCCATAATAAGAACCTTGTTTCAGTAATTAGTTTACAAGAAATTATCATAAAACTTCTTTATAAAATTTTTCACTGCTTATATTCTTAATCAGCTGTCATCTAGATTGGAACTGTGCTTCACATATGCGTTCGAATGCGACCTGAAGATCTTCTATCTAGTCTACCCATTTAGATGTCGAACTCAATAACCTTTATTCAAACAGCGACAGCACAAGCGCTCCCGTGTCTTCACCACAGACTTTCACTAGCTTTATCTCCTGAGGATCTCGCCGCACTTCCCATCCGAATCATTTATAAAACCACACTACCCTTAGGAAGCTATCAAAATGTGATACTAATCTACCCATCACTCGAAGACATTACAAGCCAGATCCATTTTCTTTCATAGAGTTTTTTTTCTATTACATGGTTTGATAGATGAAAGAAAATTGAGCTTTCCGGATAATCAGGATCGAATCCTAAAATTCTCGCTAACGATGACATGCAGTGATCTCTAAGCGAATGGGAATTTTTATCTATTTAGATTTATTTGAATCGTTATAACACTGGTTTTTTCACTGAACGATTACCGCTACTTCTAGCAACCAATTCGTTTTTTCGCCTTCTTTTCGAACGTCGCAGATATTGGTTGAGTAAGTCTCCTTGTAATATCGAGGATGGCCTGGTTGTGGCACTCCATGGAACATTCGCTGTTGACTGCCGGAAGTTGTTAAAAATTGTAATCGACCCCTCACGTATCGAGTCGAGCATAGCAGCCACTCAACAACCGGTTGTCCCTTAAGGAAATAGCATACTTTATGTAGTAACCCTAAGTACAAGTCGAAAATAGGTCTCTGAGCATACTCAAATGATCTGCCGCTTATGAATGCCTATCAACCTCCCATCTATTCCTTTTCTTTGAATACCCGATCACTTATTTGTGTCATTAAAATATTCTGATTCCATCACAATCGATTGCTTTTTCTGAGACCTCGCCGGAACTGACTGAACATGAACACACTGTGCTAGTGATGAGGATGAAAGGCCGAAAACACGTGTATAGCACTTTATAAGTGCCATAACAGACCTATGAAAGGCTTAAAATATGTTATTCAATCATTCTGATTCCTTTTTACACAAGTTAATGACAAAATTTTCACTTCCAAATTGCTCCAAAAGTGTGTTGCAATATATCATTTTTACAAACGAAAACAAACATTGAATTTCGATTCTCATTGAACCTCGGTATAGATGATCAATATACTGATATGATTTTGTGAGCTAACAAGAGTTTTTTTTTGAAAATCTTTATCAATATGGGTAAAGCTCTCGTGGTTTCGCCTCATCGGAGTCACGATGATTTGAGTAGTCGAGTATCCACAGCAGCTGTTTCTTGCGATGTAGAACTTTGTATCCACTACAACAAAACGAATCGGGTCGGGTGGATCACCGCGCGATTGAAGTAATGTCCTCAACAGACTAAAAAGTTTAATTGAAGTTTTTTCTCCGTTAATATCTAGAACCTTTGAGAGGCTTAATAATCTGTATGATATGTATAATATGCTAATTAAACTCTGGATTGCTTTTTGTAATGAGAATTTTATTAATCCCTTGCATAGTTGACTTGCGCACTTTTGCACGTTCACTTACATTTGTTACCATTTCATACTTTCTCCTTTCTGCATTGCATAAGGTTCTCAAAGTTTAATATCACGTAAAAAATTTGTCATTCAAATGATTGGTGATTTTATATACTCTTACTCAAAATTAATAGGCTATTCCACTCAGTTATTGATAACGAGCTCCACTAGAGAGTAGGCATGCTACTAGACGACTTTTTTATTCAAAACCAGTAAAAAGAATAGACCTCTCTTTCCCGGTCCCGAAATAGCCCATTGCAAGGGCAGGTAGCCAGAATTATTCGAGAAAATTCTAGAAAATGTATGGTATAGCATAGTTAAAAACCAATGAGCTATTTTTCTTTTGACAGAAACAGCAAAAATTATAAATACCATTCCCATGATCACCACAAAACCTTTTACACAGTAACTCGTGATGGGAATTTCTATGAACAGATCATGGGAAAAACATGATTAATGCCTCTCGAGTCTGTCAAAGGGGCAGACATATTGTGCAGTTTTAGAACTGCACAAGAGCAAAAGAATACTTTGATCACGGCAACTACAGCCATCCTGATCAACGTGAGCACAATGGAACGAAGCATTGGGTGGCTTCGAGATGGGTTTACAAAACCGCTCTCAACTTCCAAAACTTACATGTCCTAATATG